>QCXZ01000001.1:3611844-3816586 GCA_025024175.1 Rhyzopertha dominica | reverse complement strand
TTAAAACACAACAAATTATGAGAGTAAAGACTTTTTACTTCATTGAATACACACGACAAAGAAATGTTTTGAGACCTCAAAGCGTATTAATTAATTTATAAGCAATTTCTTTATGTGTTACAGCTACTCCGAACAATCATTTTGCCTTACCAACCGCCCCATTGCAGAAAAGAATATTAATATTTTTTATTTCATGCTGTTGGAGTAGTTCCACACAAGTTGAAGTGTTAAAACACAAACAAATTATGTTCGAGAGTAAAGACTTTTACTTCATTGAATACACACGACAAAGAAGTTTTGAGACCTCAAAGCGTATTAATAATTTATAAGCAATTTCTTTATGTGTACAGCTACTCCGAACAATCATTTTGCCTACCAACCGCCCCATTGCAGAAAGAATATTAATATTCTTTTTATTTCATGCTGTTGGAGTAGTTCCACACAAGTTGAAGTGTTTAAAACACAACAAATTATGTTCGAGAGTAAAGGACTTTTTACTTCATTGAATACACACGACAAAGAAAGTTTTGAGACCTCAAAGCGTATTAATAATTTATAAGCAATTTCTTTATGTGTTACAGCTACTCCGAACAATCATTTTGCCTACCAACCGCCCCATTGCAGAAAGAATATTAATATTCTTTTATTTCATGCTGTTGGAGTAGTTCCACACAAGTTGAAGTGTTTAAAACACAACAAATTATGTTCGAGAGTAAAGGACTTTTTACTTCATTGAATACACACGACAAAGAAAGTTTTGAGACCTCAAAGCGTATTAATAATTTATAAGCAATTTCTTTATGTGTTACAGCTACTCCGAACAATCATTTTGCCTACCAACCGCCCCATTGCAGAAAGAATATTAATATTCTTTTTATTTCATGCTGTTGGAGTAGTTCCACACAAGTTGAAGTGTTTAAAACACAACAAATTATGTTCGAGAGTAAAGGACTTTTTACTTCATTGAATACACACGACAAAGAAGTTTTGAGACCTCAAAGCGTATTAATAATTTATAAGCAATTTCTTTATGTGTTACAGCTACTCCGAACATTCATTTTGCCTACCAACCGCCCCATTGCAGAAAGAATATTAATATTCTTTTTATTTCATGCTGTTGGAGTAGTTCCACACAAGTTGAAGTGTTTAAAACACAACAAATTATGTTCGAGAGTAAAGGACTTTTTACTTCATTGAATACACACGACAAAGAAAGTTTTGAGACCTCAAAGCGTATTAATAATTTATAAGCAATTTCTTTATGTGTTACAGCTACTCCGAACAATCATTTTGCCTACCAACCGCCCCATTGCAGAAAGAATATTAATATTCTTTCTATTTCATGCTGTTGGAGTAGTTCCACACAAGTTGAAGTGTTTAAAACACAACAAATTATGTTCGAGAGTAAAGGACTTTTTACTTCATTGAATACACACGACAAAGAATGTTTTGAGACCTCAAAGCGTATTAATAATTTATAAGCAATTTCTTTATGTGTTACAGCTACTCCGAACAATCATTTTGCCTACCAACCGCCCCATTGCAGAAAGAATATTAATATTCTTTTATTTCATGCTGTTGGAGTAGTTCCACACAAGTTGAAGTGTTTAAAACACAACAAATTATGTTCGAGAGTAAAGGACTTTTTACTTCATTGAATACACACGACAAAGAAAGTTTTGAGACCTCAAAGCGTATTAATAATTTATAAGCAATTTCTTTATGTGTTACAGCTACTCCGAACAATCATTTTGCCTACCAACCGCCCCATTGCAGAAAGAATATTAATATTCTTTTTATTTCATGCTGTTGGAGTAGTTCCACACAAGTTGAAGTGTTTAAAACACAACAAATTATGTTCGAGAGTAAAGGACTTTTTACTTCATTGAATACACACGACAAAGAATGTTTTGAGACCTCAAAGCGTATTAATAATTTATAAGCAATTTCTTTATGTGTTACAGCTACTCCGAACAATCATTTTGCCTACCAACCGCCCCATTGCAGAAAGAATATTAATATTCTTTTTATTTCATGCTGTTGGAGTAGTTCCACACAAGTTGAAGTGTTTAAAACACAACAAATTATGTTCGAGAGTAAAGGACTTTTTACTTCATTGAATACACACGACAAAGAAAGTTTTGAGACCTCAAAGCGTATTAATAATTTATAAGCAATTTCTTTATGTGTTACAGCTACTCCGAACAATCATTTTGCCTACCAACCGCCCCATTGCAGAAAGAATATTAATATTCTTTTTATTTCATGCTGTTGGAGTAGTTCCACACAAGTTGAAGTGTTTAAAACACAACAAATTATGTTCGAGAGTAAAGGACTTTTTACTTCATTGAATACACACGACAAAGAATGTTTTGAGACCTCAAAGCGTATTAATAATTTATAAGCAATTTCTTTATGTGTTACAGCTACTCCGAACAATCATTTTGCCTACCAACCGCCCCATTGCAGAAAGAATATTAATATTCTTTTTATTTCATGCTGTTGGAGTAGTTCCACACAAGTTGAAGTGTTTAAAACACAACAAATTATGTTCGAGAGTAAAGGACTTTTTACTTCATTGAATACACACGACAAAGAATGTTTTGAGACCTCAAAGCGTATTAATAATTTATAAGCAATTTCTTTATGTGTTACAGCTACTCCGAACAATCATTTTGCCTACCAACCGCCCCATTGCAGAAAGAATATTAATATTCTTTTTATTTCATGCTGTTGGAGTAGTTCCACACAAGTTGAAGTGTTTAAAACACAACAAATTATGTTCGAGAGTAAAGGACTTTTTACTTCATTGAATACACACGACAAAGAAAGTTTTGAGACCTCAAAGCGTATTAATAATTTATAAGCAATTTCTTTATGTGTTACAGCTACTCCGAACAATCATTTTGCCTACCAACCGCCCCATTGCAGAAAGAATATTAATATTCTTTTTATTTCATGCTGTTGGAGTAGTTCCACACAAGTTGAAGTGTTTAAAACACAACAAATTATGTTCGAGAGTAAAGGACTTTTTACTTCATTGAATACACACGACAAAGAATGTTTTGAGACCTCAAAGCGTATTAATAATTTATAAGCAATTTCTTTATGTGTTACAGCTACTCCGAACAATCATTTTGCCTACCAACCGCCCCATTGCAGAAAGAATATTAATATTCTTTTTATTTCATGCTGTTGGAGTAGTTCCACACAAGTTGAAGTGTTTAAAACACAACAAATTATGTTCGAGAGTAAAGGACTTTTTACTTCATTGAATACACACGACAAAGAAAGTTTTGAGACCTCAAAGCGTATTAATAATTTATAAGCAATTTCTTTATGTGTTACAGCTACTCCGAACAATCATTTTGCCTACCAACCGCCCCATTGCAGAAAGAATATTAATATTCTTTTTATTTCATGCTGTTGGAGTAGTTCCACACAAGTTGAAGTGTTTAAAACACAACAAATTATGTTCGAGAGTAAAGGACTTTTTACTTCATTGAATACACACGACAAAGAAAGTTTTGAGACCTCAAAGCGTATTAATAATTTATAAGCAATTTCTTTATGTGTTACAGCTACTCCGAACAATCATTTTGCCTACCAACCGCCCCATTGCAGAAAGAATATTAATATTCTTTTTATTTCATGCTGTTGGAGTAGTTCCACACAAGTTGAAGTGTTTAAAACACAACAAATTATGTTCGAGAGTAAAGGACTTTTTACTTCATTGAATACACACGACAAAGAAGTTTTGAGACCTCAAAGCGTATTAATAATTTATAAGCAATTTCTTTATGTGTTACAGCTACTCCGAACAATCATTTTGCCTACCAACCGCCCCATTGCAGAAAGAATATTAATATTCTTTTTATTTCATGCTGTTGGAGTAGTTCCACACAAGTTGAAGTGTTTAAAACACAACAAATTATGTTCGAGAGTAAAGGACTTTTTACTTCATTGAATACACACGACAAAGAATGTTTTGAGACCTCAAAGCGTATTAATAATTTATAAGCAATTTCTTTATGTGTTACAGCTACTCCGAACAATCATTTTGCCTACCAACCGCCCCATTGCAGAAAGAATATTAATATTCTTTTTATTTCATGCTGTTGGAGTAGTTCCACACAAGTTGAAGTGTTTAAAACACAACAAATTATGTTCGAGAGTAAAGTACTTTTTACTTCATTGAATACACACGACAAAGAAAGTTTTGAGACCTCAAAGCGTATTAATAATTTATAAGCAATTTCTTTATGTGTTACAGCTACTCCGAACAATCATTTTGCCTACCAACCGCCCCATTGCAGAAAGAATATTAATATTCTTTTTATTTCATGCTGTTGGAGTAGTTCCACACAAGTTGAAGTGTTTAAAACACAACAAATTATGTTCGAGAGTAAAGGACTTTTTACTTCATGAATACACACGACAAAGAATGTTTTGAGACCTCAAAGCGTATTAATAATTTATAAGCAATTTCTTTATGTGTTACAGCTACTCCGAACAATCATTTTGCCTACCAACCGCCCCATTGCAGAAAGAATATTAATATTCTTTTTATTTCATGCTGTTGGAGTAGTTCCACACAAGTTGAAGTGTTTAAAACACAACAAATCATGTTCGAGAGTAAAGGACTTTTTACTTCATTGAATACACACGACAAAGAAAGTTTTGAGACCTCAAAGCGTATTAATAATTTATATAAGCAACTTCTTTATGTGTTACAGCTACTCCGAACAATCATTTTGCCTACCAACCGCCACATTGCAGAAAGAATATTAATATTCTTTTTATTTCATGCTGTTGGAGTAGTTCCACACAAGTTGAAGTGTTTAAAACACAACAAATTATGTTCGAGAGTAAAGGACTTTTTACTTCATTGAATACACACGACAAAGAAAGTTTTGAGACCTCAAAGCGTATTAATAATTTATAAGCAATTTCTTTATGTGTTACAGCTACTCCGAACAATCATTTTGCCTACCAACCGCCCCATTGCAGAAAGAATATTAATATTCTTTTTATTTCATGCTGTTGGAGTAGTTCCACACAAGTTGAAGTGTTTAAAATACAACAAATTATGTTCGAGAGTAAAGACTTTTTACTTCATTGAATACACACGACAAAGAATGTTTTGAGACCTCAAAGCGTATTAATAATTTATAAGCAATTTCTTTATGTGTTACAGCTACTCCGAACAATCATTTTGCCTACCAACCGCCCCATTGCAGAAAGAATATTAATATTCTTTTTATTTCATGCTGTTGGAGTAGTTCCACACAAGTTGAAGTGTTTAAAACACAACAAATTATGTTCGAGAGTAAAGGACTTTTTACTTCATGAATACACACGACAAAGAATGTTTTGAGACCTCAAAGCGTATTAATAATTTATAAGCAATTTCTTTATGTGTTACAGCTACTCCGAACAATCATTTTGCCTACCAACCGCCCCATTGCAGAAAGAATATTAATATTCTTTTTATTTCATGCTGTTGGAGTAGTTCCACACAAGTTGAAGTGTTTAAAATACAACAAATTATGTTCGAGAGTAAAGGACTTTTTACTTCATTGAATACACACGACAAAGAAAGTTTTGAGACCTCAAAGCGTATTAATAATTTATAAGCAATTTCTTTATGTGTTACAGCTCCTCCGAACATTCCTTTTGCCTCCCAACCGCCCCATTGCAGAAAGAATATTAATATTATTTTTATTTCATGCTGTAGGAGTAGTTCCACACAAGTTGAAGTGTTTAAAACACAACAAATTATGTTCGAGAGTAAAGGACTTTTTACTTCATTGAATACACACGACAAAGAAAGTTTTGAGACTTCAAAGCGTATTAATAATTTATAAGCAATTTCTTTATGTGTTACAGCTACTCCGAACATTCATTTTGCCTACCAACCGCCCCATTGCAGAAAGAATATTAATATTCTTTTTATTTCATGGTGTTGGAGTAGTTCCACACAAGTTGAAGTATTTAAAATACAACAAATTATGTTCGAGAGTAAAGGACTTTTTACTTCATTGAATACACACGACAAAGAAAGTTTTGAGACCTCAAAGCGTATTAATAATTTATAAGCAATTTCTTTATGTGTTACAGCTACTCCGAACATTCATTTTGCCTACCAACCGCCCCATTGCAGAAAGAATATTAATATTCTTTTTATTTCATGCTGTTGGAGTAGTTCCACACAAGTTGAAGTATTTAAAATACAACAAATTATGTTCGAGAGTAAAGGACTTTTACTTCATTGAATACACACGACAAAGAAAGTTTTGAGACCTCAAAGCGTATTAATAATTTATAAGCAATTTCTTTATGTGTTACAGCTACTCCGAACATTCATTTTGCCTACCAACCGCCCCATTGCAGAAAGAATATTAATATTCTTTTTATTTCATACTGTTGGAGTAGTTCCACACAAGTTGAAGTGTTTAAAACACAACAAATTATGTTCGAGAGTAAAGGACTTTTTACTTCATTGAATACACACGACAAAGAAAGTTTTGAGACCTCAAAGCGTATTAATAATTTATAAGCAATTTCTTTATGTGTTACAGCTACTCCGAACATTCATTTTGCCTACCAACCGCCCCAGTGCAGAAAGAATATTAATATTCTTTTTATTTCATGCTGTTGGAGTAGTTCCACACAAGTTGAGTGTTTAAAACACAACAAATTATGTTTGAGCGTAAAGGACCTTTTACTTTATTGAATACATACAACAAACTATGTTTTGAGGACTCAAGGCATCTAAAAAGTATGTAAGCAATTTCTTTATATGTTAAAGCTACTCCGAACATTCATTGTAAATATTAATCCTATATTAACATTTTACACATAATGTGGTTATACATAATAATCATTGTTAGCATATGCTGTGGACAGACGATACTTTACTTACATAGTATTTAATAGATTTTAGTATATAACGAGATCACGCCTAAGTCCAGCTGGCCTTCTGCATGAGGACGATCAAACATCGTCTGCCAGAGCCAGCTGGCATATGGCGAAATAGGCTGTGACAGCCGTAGCTGTAGCCGCCCGGATGTCAGAGAAACGTCTGGCTTTTACTAAAGCTAAGACAATGTCTGCTGGCATTCAGATCCGGTCCGACACCCCCGAGTCGCACCGTGGCATCACGAAGATGCTGGATGACATGGCTTTGCCATATCATACCTACGCCCTCCAGGAGGAGAAGTGCCCGAAAGTGGTCATTAAAAGGCCTGTCGACCTCGCATCACCGAATACGAGGTGGAGAAATCGTTACGACACCACGACGTGGAGGGAGCTTGTCGAATGAAGAAGAAGGACGGAAGCAAGGTGCATCTCGTCTTTGTCAATGTAAGACGCGCGCCGAAGACTAAGGACATCGTCGGCATAAGGACCTGTTGTGACCTCACCATCCAATTAGAGTCGCCGAACAAGAAGGGATCCGTCGGATAGTGTTTTCGCTGCCAGATATATCACCATTCCCAGAGATGCTGGCGCGCCGAGGTGAAATGCTACAGCGGCCCAAAGAGGAAGTCGCCAACCTGTTCAACAAGAAAGAAATGCCTAGAGATTCACGCACCGTCCTCCCTGCAGAATGCATATTGGAATGAAAACGGGATCARGCGTCAACGATTCGAGTTCCAGGAATCCATGACACGACATGGAGTCGATGTAGCCGTGGAGGTTCACATCCCGCTAGCTACAGGGGATGCCCGAGGTTACCACAACTCTCCGAGTCGGCACCGAAGCCGACTTCCGTTACGGCCCACCAAGACCGGCAGAAGCTCCGATCGTCGCTCCCGCAGTGAGACCCGGCGTATCGTACGCCTGAGCTATTGCCGTCATATCTAGCTCTCAAGATATCGCCAACCTATTAAAAAAAATGTTTAGAGATTCAAGCACCGTCCTATTGGAATGAAAACGGGATCAAACGTCAACGATTCGAGTTCCAGGAATCCATGACACGAGATGGAGTCGATGTAGCATTGGTCAATGAGACACATCTGAGACCATGCGACAGCCAGAGCATTGTGAAATAAGTCCTCCACCACACCGACCATCTGAATCGTCCCGGAGGTCGCACCGCAATCTAAGTCAACAGAGGCCTCAAGCACCGTGCTGTCAACGTTAATCCGATGCAGCCCCTGGAGGCTACTGCTATCGAGATCGATGTGGCAAATGCAGGCTAAATCAGACTGATATCAGTCTACAATCCTGCAAACCGACCGATGTTAGAAGAAGACTTGGAGGCGATACTGGACGTCGAAGGGAGGGTCGTCGTCACCGGAGATCTGACTTGGTGGCCCTCCTTCTCCGAACACCTGCAGACCCACCTGCCCGGGTACGGCACGATACGCTCCGTCCGTCTACTCGAACAGGCCGTASCCGATCTTGCCGCCACCMCTCSAGCCCCACTGGAACGCGCCACCCACACCAAACGTGAACCGCAGAGAGAGTTCCCTGTACCGGATGACGTGAAAACACTCATCCGAGAAAAGAACAGGGAAAGAAAGCGAAGGCAACGCACGTGGGACCCCGAAGATCGCCGGCAGTACAATAAACTGCAAGCACAGGTGAAAGAGGTCGTCTCACATCACAGAAGCGAACGTTGGGAAGCCAAGATTCGCCAACTGGACGAAAACTTAAGCGACCTCTGGAGGATGACGAAAATCCTGTGGAACAGGCCCGCTACAGGGCGAGAACGGCTTGGTGTACACTCCGGAGGATAACTTCCATCTACCTGGAAAATTGCCAACGTCGCGATAATTACAAAGCCGAGACAGAGCGATCAGTTTGCACAAACTAACGCCCCACCAGCCTGCTACCGACCCTGGGGAAGATATCCGAATAGACCATCTGGGATCGTCGGTCTGCCGCCGTCGAGGAGGAGAACGTTATTACGAACGAGCACATCGGGTTCAAGGCGGGTCATTCAACCACGCACTAGGTGCTCAGGCCCGTCGAGTACGCCACCGAGAGCTTCAACGTTAAGGCGTCAGTCGGAGCTGTCTTTGTGGAGATGTCGAAAGCGCTCGACAAGGTATAACATGAGGGATTGATACTCGAGATATCACATGCCGACATGCCAACCGGACTCGCACTTCCTGAGGGACAGACTTCTGTGTGAAGCTCGGCGACAAAAGGTCCTCGGTGCGCACCGCCACATGAGGGATTCCGCAGGGCTCGACGTTATCGCCGCTGCTGTTCACCGTATTCACGAGGGACATCCTGAAGAAGGAAGCAACAGAACTCGCTATCTACGGAGATGACACCGCTATCTTTACCATATCAGTTGATCCACGTCTGATGACTAGACGTATTCAGAATGCCGCCGATGATCTAGAAGACCGGTTCTTCCGATGGAGAATAGGAGTCAACGCCGAAAAGAGCTATGCATTATTTCTGAGCAAAAGGAGGAAGCAGCCCGATCGAAACACATCTTAGATCGCGTTATCCCGTGGAAACAAGAAACCAAGTACCGGGGTATCGCCATCCACACGAAGTTGCTGTGGAAACCGCACATCGACGACCGAACCAACTAGACGACGGCCGCGCTGACCAGCCGAAATAGCAAGTTGAGCAGCGACAACGACCTCTCGATCCAAAAGACGATACTGCGGCCGATGATGACGTACGGATCTGCTACATGGAGTTAAGCATCAGCTAAACACATCAAACGTCTCCAGGTTATCGAGAACAAGGTTCTACGAATGGTCGTGGATGCTCCCTAGTTCGTCAGAATTATCGGATAGACAGAGATCTCGAAGTTCCTACGATCTAGGAATTTATCTGAGAAGCAGCAGCCAAGGCATTCCACAAAGCGGACGCCTAATAAAACCCCCTCATTCGTAATCTGGGAGATTAAGATGAAAAATAAACTAGTACCCACAAGAGGCCCAAGATGATGCTGCTGCAGTAGCTTCAAAGCCCTGCCGACGTCCAAGGGTGCAATGCTCGTACTTGGATGGGTTCGTCTAAGTAGTTTGTCCGTGGAGGTGTGCATGGAGTAACACCATTAATAGAAATTACCAAAATATTGGTTTTTTTGTCCGCCACAATCACACGCAATTGGTCACGACGCGTACGTAGCTAGCGCTACTATAAGTCCACAAATTGACATTAGTCCCGCCGTAACTAAGTTTTAGTAAAAGGAATATTCGCTGCTAATATTTATATCCGCCCGATACGCGTGTATCAACTACAATGAACAGTTTTGAAACTTACCGTCTAAAGAACAGTACCGTATTTGATGTGCTAGAGGTCCAGTCGATTTGGTGGACGCTAGATCCTCGTCGATCGCCAAGGTAGAGGACGGTCCTCTGCTACTGAGGCTGCAACAGGTTCCCTTTCTTCTCCTGGCTCGGGAACTAGTTGCCCCAGTTGATGGGCTGGAGCTGCTGCTGCTTGGAGTTCCCAGGCTGATGGGACTCTAACATGAATAGGCATACCCGTATCGGAAGCCGTCTTTTAGTAGTAATCTATCAATTTTTTTCGTACTATTTCTCTTTGATGAAACGGTATCCTGTATGGGCGCTTCCAAATCGAAGATACTATCTCTGTAATAATTCTATGCCTGCCCATATTTGTACTTGTTAACATTTAGTTTTCTTTACAAAACAAATCTCAATATCGGTCCAGAAACTCTAAAAGCAAATTTTGTGCGTAATTATTGAAACGCTCCAATTCAAAAGAATTATCTTCCCGTTCTTCCGTAAAAATATCCAATACGTTAACAGTATTGGTGTCTTCCCCACTGACTACATTAGCCGACGCTACTCCTAAATTTCAGTTCTCCTTTGAAGTTATCAGAAACGAATTCAAATTCAAAATTCGTATTAAACACTTTTCGACTTCGTCCGTAATTACTCTATAGCTGCCATTATTACTCCGTCTATTTTCACTTTATATGGTTCCTTTATAATTTCTTGGCCCTCTGAAACTTCAGCTAATTTCCCAAAATACGTAGCTTCCCATTTCGCTGATACCTCCAGGTCCTCAGTGAACAAAACGTTTATTTCTTGATTTTCTCCTTGTGCACAGGTTTTCGTTCTTCCCATGCTTTAACCTTCTCCGCTTGGAGTAATTCAATTTTCTTTAATTCCGCTTCGCGTTGTCAATAAGTTTGAAGTAGCCTTTTTGATCACCCTCCGTATTCTTGTTCTTAACACTCGGTTTCAGTCTACCAACTCTACTAGACCAGTCTGTTTCATCTAAGGCATACCCTCCGTCTTCACTCATTCCTCCGCAATTCGATCCTTGTATATCGACTTCAATACTATTCACGTTACGTGATTTATTACCCCATAAATTGTCTCCTTCCCAAGCACAACCACCGACGTTTCTATTAATATTTCTATTAATAGAACCGTTATTGTTCACTTCATGAACACGTATTTCATCACCGCTGTGATCCGCAACACCTATGATCTCGTTATTACCCACAATTTCTTCACATATCTCGATATCCTCATTGATGTCTTCAATAACACCACATAATTCTATTTTATCGTAATCAACTATCATATTTTTCCTATTCGGCCCCGCATATTTTAGAGCAGTACTGTCCTGCACCTCGGAATTCCGATCCTCCTGTAGCCTTCGAGAATTCTTTCGTAAGTGGTTTGTTCGCCTGTTCTTGGCACACTTCTGTTTCATCATGATAACTAGGCTTCCTTGCCTTATTAACGTTAAGAAAATTGCGAGCCTGAATTTTAAACGCATTAGCTTCCCATTAGCAGCGAAAGCTTTTCTCTAAATGCGCGGATCGCCTTTCCTTGACTGATTCCGTATTCGCCGAACATAAATCATTAACTTCAGCTTCATCACAATTGTTCATAAAATCTAATGTAATACGGTTCTGAGTTTTGGAAACCTGAACATCCTTCACGAGCTCCGGGAGTCCATTATTAAAACGCCGTACCGGAGTTCCTTGATTTAAAAGTTCACGATAACTTCTGACTTCCCCTCGTATACTATCACTTTCGCCAACTGCTACGTCCTCCTTTCTCGCAAAGCATTTAATCTTATCATAACTACTGATATCGTTAGCATAATTTCCTTACTATCGCTAACTACCTCATCATTTCTTTGTAAAACGCTTTTAAACCTCCCATCGTCCATTGTATTATCGTATCTGCGCGCTGTGTCGCTTTGTACCCCATTATTATCACTCCTTGTGTATGTAACATCACTAAAACCTTTGCCCATCATTAGCGTAGATATTTCATTAGCCCATACCTCCAAAACATTTTTTCTAAAATAAATCTTTATTAAGTTCTCTCCTAAGCAATCTGTACCCAAGATTCCATCACACTGTGGCGGTAATTCATCCTCACAAACTACAATTTTGACTGACGCTAACAAACTGCTTTATTATTTCCTGCATCCAAATCAGAGCTTCACCCAAAGCTCGAATACCATGGCTCATGCCTCTCGATCTGATCGATTCGTTGCATCGTTCAATCAAGATGCTTCTGATAAATGAAACAGCTGTTCCGGTATCTGTTAATAATTTACACAAGTTTCCACTAAAATTTGATAACAAG
This sequence comes from Rhyzopertha dominica, assembly GCA_025024175.1. Taxonomy (NCBI): domain Eukaryota; kingdom Metazoa; phylum Arthropoda; class Insecta; order Coleoptera; family Bostrichidae; genus Rhyzopertha; species Rhyzopertha dominica. The sequence goes on along the minus strand of QCXZ01000001.1, from coordinate 3,804,026 downwards.
ATGAAATTTACGTTTCTTCCAATTCTAAATATCCTGCTACAGATGCCCTTAACTCCGGGGTCGAAATGAGATTTCGTAGATTTTCTTCTCGCTTTTTTCCCTCGTGGTTAATCCTTCCGAGTTATTCCTATGCTGCGGTTCTGAACTATATATTTGCCGATTATCCTCTCCGTTATCCTGCGTATTTTCCCAATAATATCTTCGACTTCCTTCTTGTAATCCGTTACGTGAATTATTCCTATTGCCGCCGTGGGTATTTACTTTTACCTATCGCTCCTATGCGGTCCCGATTAATTATTTGCCCAAAATTTTGTGATTCTTCCATGTAATTGTCGTTAAGCGCTTTGCCCATAACTTCGTTTTTGTGTGTTCAACAGGTACTTTCCACGTTCCTCTTCACTGACCTCCAGGCATGTGAAGAGGAATTGTCTGCGGCCCCAACCACGCCGCAGACGGTAGCCCCCAATCCAAACCAAAATGGAGCTTCCCTAAAATGTGACTAAACTCTAATCTTGAAGATTGCGATCCTTGCCAAATTTCGTATCTCGTTGAAGCCAAAGGATGGGTTGAATTAGATAATTGGGAACAAAGCTTGTCCAGTAGTCTGCCATCCAAACGGAATACCTCAATAAGAKGTTGACTGCTTCAGCATAATCCGCATGTAGATGCTTGTCCCCTCCGTACCTCCCTGGGAGCAGTCTCTTCTATTTAAAAAATGTCACTTCTTCACTGAATAATAATAAACCACCTTGCACATTCACTTGCACTCACTACACATAAAAAACACACTAAATCACGTATTAACACAAAAACAATCACCACGGAGCACTAAAACTTCGTTTTTGCGTGTTCGATAGGTACTTTCAACGTTCCTCTTCACTGATCTCCATGCATGTGAAGAGGAACTGTCTGCGGCCCCAACCACGCCGCAGGCGGTAGCCCCCAATCCAAACCAAAATGGAGCTTCCCTAAAATGTTACTAAACTCTAATCTTTAAAATTGCGATCCTTGCCAGATTTCATATCTTGTTGACGCCAAACGATGGGTTGAATTAGATAGTCACCACAAAATTAGTAACAAAGCTTCTCCAGTAGTCTGTCATCCAAACCTCTATAACATGTTGCCTGCTTCAGCATAATCTCCATGTAGGTTGCTTGCCCCCTCAGTGCTTCCCTGGAAGTGATCTCTTCTTTTTAAATTTAACACAAAAACAACCACTACCGAGCACTAAATATTACTTCCACATCCAAAGGATGGAAAGTACTGTATCGCGAAAATTTTTTAAAATTTGTATTTGCTCAATCGCTTTAAAATGGTCGAAAACGTAAAAAAAGCAAAAAAGTTTCTTATCTGCGTGTCTATGGTTTTCTTTGAGGACGCGATAACTTTCGAAACTTAATCTATGAACTTAAAAGTAGTAGTATAATTGCGAGTATTATTCATCCTTATAAATTTTCGGTGCAGCAAACTGTTTAGAAGATATTAGGTAAAAATATATTTAAAAAAAAGTACCATCAGATAGGAAATAAAATTTCTCTCAAAAGGGTTTTTTTCCAGAATTTTTACATTTTCGAAATGTTCCCAAAAACGTATTTTGGACCCCGTCAATACGATTTTTTAAAATTTTTGTATTATAGAAAATCAAATTTGTGATTGGAAAGCACTTTTGCAATTTTTTTAAGTTAAAAACGGATTTTATAAATTTGTATATTTTTGCTAATATCATGAGAACAGTTTGCCTTAGAAAAAATGTGTAGAGCGAAGAAATGCTCAAAACCTGATTACTGATGGTATATTATAAGAAATAAAAGCGCAAATGTCATTTAGACAATTAGATTTGGAAGTACTGATTCAATTTGCAGCGGTATTTTTCAAGAACACTGTAATTATCTTCTTTCCTGCCGGTTGAAGCCAAGGGATGTGTTAAGATCGACTGCTTCAGCATAACCTCCTGGAGATGCTGTCCTCTCAGTACATTCCTGGGTGTAGTATATTCTGTTTAAAAATATTGTTACTTGTTGTTGTCCACGGTACACCAAAATGGAGCTTCCCAAAAAAATGTGTGATCCTTCCTTGTAATTGTCGTTAAGCGCTTTGCCCATAACTTCGTCTTTGTGTGTTCCTCTTCACTGACCTCCACGCATGTGAAGAGGAACTATCTGCGGCCCCAACCACGCCGCAGACGGTAGCTCCCAATCCAAACTAAAATGGAACTTCCCAAAAAATGCGACTAAATTCTAATCTTGAAGATTGCGATCCTTGCCAAATTTCATATCTTGTTGAAGCCAAAGGATGGGTTGAATTAGATAATTGGGAACAAAGCTTGTCCAGTAGTCTGCCATCCAAACGGAATACCTCTATAACATGTTGACTGCTTCAGCATAATCCCCATGTAGATGCTTGTCTCCTCCGTACCTCCCTGGGAGCTGGCTCTTCTTTTTGAAAAATGTCACTTCTTCACTGAATAATAATAAATCACGTAAGAGAGCACTTTGCACATACACTTGCACTCACTACACATAAAAAGCACACTAAATCACGTATTAACACAAAAACAGTCACCACAGAGCACTAAATATTTTATTTCACACTATAATAATTCACTGTCACTTCTCCCACCCTCCAGAAATAAGAAAATTCCAAATGTGCAAAGTCAACTAAAACTACAAACAAAAAGGAATCATAGGAAAAGCACTCACCTGGCCAAATACTGCATCATGCAGTCTTACCCCCCACGATAAGACTTCCTGTAACAAAAGAGAACGACTGTTGAGAAATTAAATATACGAAGCCAGTTTTTTTTTTGTTGTAAAATCCAAGAAATTGTCTAGACAGTATAAGTTAATAAAAATTTAAATTGAAACTTACAGTATTTGGCCACATGACGTAGCTGTACTCGTAATCCTCTTGTCCCTCGGTGCACCAGAAATAAAAGTCCATCACTATTTATTTTAATCGAGTGAATTAGTTAAGTTTAGAACCACACGCGATACTTGAGAGTCACTAATATTTACAAGCTAGCAGCAAAAAAAGGACCCCGCACTAACGGTAACGAAACGTTAACTAAACTTCTCATTTTTAAGGTGAACAGCATCTGCTGATAACACTACCGACCTAGTAACGCGAACAGACCCCGTAGTCTGCTACCGAAACCGATTAAGCTGGAAGAAAAACATTTTAGTTACTTGCAAAAATATTCATAGAAAAGGTGGTACTTGACTGTATATAAAAAACATGAATCTGTAACAGAAAAAAAACATTTAAAGCATAAAAATGTGTCACTTTAAATGATTGGTCCAGGTCAGATAAAGCTGTAAAAATACACATAGTAACACTAATTCACGGAACAGCACCTTGCACATTCACTTGCACTCACTACATAATATACAAACACAATAAATCACCTAGCACCAGATTTTTTTAAAGGCACTGTAAGTATCTTCTTTCTTGCCGGTTGAAACCAAGGGATGTATTCAAATTGAATGCTTCAGCATAATCTCCATCTAATGGTTGTCCCCTCCGTAATTCCCTGGGAGTAGTGTCTTCTGTTTAAATATTTCCACTTCATCACCGGATGATGCTAATTCACGGAACAGCACCTTGCACATTCACTTGCACTCACTACATAATATACAAACACAATAAATCACCTAGCACCAGATATTTTTAAAGGCACTGTAAGTACCTTCTTTCTTGCCGGTTGAAGCTGAAGGATGTGTTCAAATTGACTGCTTCAGCATAATCTCCATCTAATGCTTGTCCCCTCCRTAATTCCCTGGGAGTAGTGTCTTCTGTTTAAATATTTCCACTTCATCACCGGATGATTCTAATTCACGAAACAGCACCTTGCACATTCACTTGCACTCACTACATAATATACAAACACAATAAATCACCTAGCACCAGATTTTTTTAAAGGCACTGTAAGTATCTTCTTTCTTGCCAGTTGAAGCCAAGGGATGTATTCAAATTGAATGCTTCACCATAATCTCCATCTAATGCTTGTCCCCTCCGTAATTCCCTGGGAGTAGTGTCTTCTGTTTAAATATTTCCACTTCATCACCGGATGATTCTAATTCACGGAACAGCACCTTGCACATTCACTTGCACTCACTACATAATATACAAACACAATAAATCACCTAGCACCAGATTTTTTTTAAAGGCACTGTAAGTATCTTCTTTCTTGCCGGTTGAAACCAAGGGATGTATTCAAATTGAATGCTTCAGCATAATCTCCATCTAATGCTTGTCCCCTCCGTAATTCCCTGGGAGTAGTGTCTTCTGTTTAAATATTTCCACTTCATCACCGGAAGATTCTAATTCACGGAACAGCACCTTGCACATTCACTTGCACTCACTACATAATATACAAACACAATAAATCACCTAGCACCAGATATTTTTAAAGGCACTGTAAGTACCTTCTTTCTTGCCGGTTGAAGCTGAAGGATGTGTTCAAATTGACTGCTTCAGCATAATCTCCATCTAATGCTTGTCCCCTCCGTAATTCCCTGGGAGTAGTGTCTTCTGTTTAAATATTTCCACTTCATCACCGGAAGATTCTAATTCACGGAACAGCACCTTGCACATTCACTTGCACTCACTACATAATATACAAACACAATAAATCACCTAGCACCAGATTTTTTTAAAGGCACTGTAAGTATCTTCTTTCTTGCCGGTTGAAACCAAGGGATGTATTCAAATTGAATGCTTCAGCATAATCTCCATCTAATGCTTGTCCCCTCCGTAATTCCCTGGGAGTAGTGTCTTCTGTTTAAATATTTCCACTTCATCACCGGAAGATTCTAATTCACGGAACAGCACCTTGCACATTCACTTGCACTCACTACATAATATACAAACACAATAAATCACCTAGCACCAGATTTTTTTAAAGGCACTGTAAGTATCTTCTTTCTTGCCGGTTGAAACCAAGGGATGTATTCAAATTGAATGCTTCAGCATAATCTCCATCTAATGCTTGTCCCCTCCGTAATTCCCTGGGAGTAGTGTCTTCTGTTTAAATATTTCCACTTCATCACCGGAAGATTCTAATTCACGGAACAGCACCTTGCACATTCACTTGCACTCACTACATAATATACAAACACAATAAATCACCTAGCACCAGATATTTTTAAAGGCACTGTAAGTACCTTCTTTCTTGCCGGTTGAAGCTGAAGGATGTGTTCAAATTGACTGCTTCAGCATAATCTCCATCTAATGCTTGTCCCCTCCGTAATTCCCTGGGAGTAGTGTCTTCTGTTTAAATATTTCCACTTCATCACCGGATGATTCTAATTCACGGAACAGCACCTTGCACATTCACTTGCACTTACTACATAATATACAAACACAATAAATCACCTAGCACCAGATATTTTTAAAGGCACTGTAAGTATCTTCTTGCTCGCCGGTTGAAGCTGAGGGATGTGTTCAAATTGACTGCTCCAGCATAATCTCCATCTAATGCTTGTCCCCTTCGCAATCCTACAAAAAAAGACTGCATACAATAAATTATGTATGCTTAATCATCAAACATTAAGCAGTAAAATTTTTATAAAATAAAAATATCACAATAATGATGAAAATTATTAATGAGGAACTTGTAATTTTTGACACTGTTAATATTTTTGGAAAAGGGGTAGAGTATTACTTGTTGATTATCTGAAACAATATTTATGGTATTTACATATCTCCCCTTTTCACATTCAAAATTTTTTCGTCCTTTGTTTAATAAATTTTTATCAATTTGTATGTTTTTATAAAAAAATTGCATATTTTGTTACATGTATTCATTATTTTGGCTCGTTCATTTTTCTCTTGATTTTGGACTTAATTTTAACAGTTTACAGTGGTAAAATTTTATAAAATGTTGACTTCAAACTAATAATCTAATATCTATCTAATAATGAGAGATGTTATATTATTGTTTGTCGAAAAAATTCAAAGAAAGCTTTGTTTTAGAGTAGAATTGTGTGCAGATATGGGTGAGGGGTTAATTGAATAATGATTCTTCTTCTATTTTTATTTTGAGTTTGAGTAACTATTTATTAAAAATATTGTTTTCACAAACTCAGCTTTTAAATTGTTGCCAAATAAAATAAAATCGCCAACGTGTTGAGATTTAAAAAACTGAGAAATATTACAAAGTCCAAAATCAAGAGATAAATGGGAACATACTACATACTATCCGTTACTTTTCATAAAATCATAATCAGTTTATCAAATTGAGGGATCTTTCTCAAAATAATTTATTAACCCAACCGTTTAAATACAAAAAAAAAGATTGAAAATACAAACGGCAAATATTGATTATTTATTCTACATTTCTACATTCTCCACTTAATCTGAATCGCCGGTTGCCTAGATAGTAGGCTGAGTAATTTGAATTAATAGTGACGAAACATTCAACCTACGAACATAAAAGCTATGGGTACAGAGCTCAACCAACGGTTCGCTGAACAGTCGCCTGATGGCACTGACGTTGCACCATCGATCAGCTCCCATAAACAGCATTGCCATACTCTGGAATAATTCCTAGTTCTAGGGAGTTTCAAAGCATTTACAAGAAAAAGGAAATTTCCGCGTTTATATGTAAAATTTAAAGAATTATGCGACGGAGGCCCAAAATTGGATAATTTGTAATGTAAACTATTCAGATTTTTTTCAAAGCTTTAAAAATTTTTGGATCCACATGTCTGATCATGTATCAATAAAACAACCCACCAATATAATTTCATAATGTGTGGAAAAATTGCCATTTCTTTACGTAAAGATGGACTTTCATGTTGAAAATGACTTGAACTTTTCTGCGAATATGGGTTAGGTGAATATTTGAAGAATTTTAGTTGGTTTTAGTTGTTTGGCAACAACGCCTCGAGATTTTTCCTACTACTCGTCTGGCATCGCTGTATATGTTTTATGGGAAAGCGCGTTTGCCGCGTAGTAAGTCCGTGAAACAGTGTAACAGTGCCGAAAATCCGCCGATTTTTCCATTTATATCGAAGAAAATTATGTGGAAAAGAGAAAAGGACCGCCAGACCACGTGGGGAAACATCAGGTACGCTTGTAATTTTTGAAAGGGACAGGCAATTCTTGCATTATGATGCGTTGGCGAGCAGCATTTTTTTGTGACGTCACAATATGTTATCTACTCCTAAGAATTCTAAGTATTTGGCGAGATGCAGTAAAAGATACGATAGGAAATACCTATATATGGTATCTGAAAGCTTACCGAATGATAATTTTTACTCTTACTAGCCTTTTCTCTGGTATTGTTTTTGTGTGAAGGCCACTGAACTCTATTAATTAGGTAAAAATAGTTCAGCGATAGAAACCAGTGAGTAATCTGTTTTATATTAGCTTATTTGTTTTTTTTTCGCGAAAACTACTTATTGCTTATGCAAAATTTAAGAATCAAGAACTATAATATATGCTGCAGTCTTGTGAGCTATTATAAGCATATAAGCTTCAAAATGGCGTTTGTAAGCGTCGATAATAATTTGCTTTGGAAGTAATTCAAGATTGTTAATCTTGGTTGTCAAATGTTTCATTACTTTGTTTAATTTTGACAAGTTCAACTTTTTTTACAGTGGAATCTGCAGAATGGATGACAAAACAACGAATGCAGAAAGAAAAGCAGAAGCATTGGATAACATGTAGTGGAGTACAATCATGTAAGTTCAATTACCCAAAAAAAAGCTCATCAAATACTTCAATAATGAGTATATATTCTTAGTACAAGCTTTTACTCTAGTAGTTTATGGGGTATAGTCTTTTACATAGTTGGCAAAAAGAAATACCTATAGATGCACAATGTGTTGAATGTAAATATGGCTTCGTCTTTGTTTATTGTATTCTGATGTGCATGACGTATTTGTCTGTGTTGTTGACATCTGCCATAATAATGAGTAGCATTGCTAAAAATGACAAAACAGTGCAAAGAACTCTGACAGAAAATGTTGACAGAGAGCATGATAACAATCGTCTGTTATTGCCTTTAAATGCTGAGTAAGTCCATAAATATATAACAGCACAATAAATTCACAAGTTTTAGATTTAGAAAATTCGAATAAAACTTGCAACGTGTAGCTGTTAACTTAATTTAGGATCTCCTACTTTTACCTCAATTCACAAAATGGAAGTGACATCAAAAAGCAAATGCGAACCCACCGTTTGCTTGACTGAGAAGATAATAGATTTTTTTCTAAATTCTGTCCGTAAAGGGTGAATCATTATGGTTGGAATCGAAAATCATGATGGACTAGCGATTGTTAAATAACTTGGATAAATGGTAATAACATTATTAGATTTCTTCAAACAAATATGGTATTTAAAAATAGCTATTGCTTAATGAGACTGCCTGATGTATTGTGTGTAGATATAGTCGATAGTATAAATAATACTTATTGATGTGCATAACGAAGACGGAAAACATTGAAATATGACACAGATACTCAAGTTATTCTTAAAATTACTGCTACCACAACTATATACAAACATTTAAATGTTTTTTATTCTCCTCTAACCTATGCTATTGGATAAAATTGTTTTAACAATATTTTTCCATTAGATTACAAAAAACTTTAAGTCTTCATTGTTAGAATGTGGTTTGGCAATTTGATATTTTATACTAAACAACATTTTTTCTATTCATACCACTCAACATCTGACTGAATTTTTTTAACATACTTTTTTGCCTGCAGGAATGTTGCCATTAAAGGAACAAACACCTTTTACCGCAACGAAATCGACCTCAGATCGCCTTTGATACGTAAGTATGATTGTAACGTGTAAAATCTTAAAACTGATAATTTCTTTTATAGAATTATATCATTAACATACACCTCTTACCTTTAGTCTCACAATATATGAAGTTGCACATAACCAAAGCTTGTTGTCTCTTGCATCATGTTTTAAACCCCTCCAGTTTACAACCTAACCTCCTCTGAAGGCTGTGGGCTTGCTACGTCCAGTTGGTCACTTCGAACTGTAAAGAACAGAAAAATTGTATAGGCCTGTGCCGTAACTATTTATGGGACAAACATTATTAGCAGGCATAATAGGGCATGTCCATCACGTGACCAGATGTAAACAACCCCGATTTCTGATGTACAAACATGCCCCACAATAAGCACGTAATCATACAGGGTGATTCGCATAAGCACCGACCAATGTTGCCAGATAACTTATGCTGAATTATGGTAGAAAGTTTTAAAAAAATGTAGGAGATTAAGGTAGAATACTGACCATCGATGTTACCATCGTCAATTACCTTTCATGTTAACGGTGATATCAGGAATATTACATATTTTTGTGTAAAAAGTCGAGAATACATAGACATGTTACTATATTATGCTTCATGTATATCCGATGTTTCCAAAAATGTCTTGCATCGATGTTTGTCAAAGATCGATAAATATCACCCATCTCTAATTTGGCTCCTTTTATAGGTAAACAGTAACTCGTAAATATACGAGACATACGGTTATCTCTACAAAAGCGAAATACGGCTACACGCTATATTTAACGCGGTGCCAAGTTGATCATCTACTCTGATTCTGTATTTACCTTCAACATTATACCAAATATAAAAACTTCGAAGGTACATTATCACACAATTACGGTAGATTTTCAGGAAAATGCGGTAGTACGGTAGATTACTTAAAAAAACGGTAGATCTGGCAACCTTAGCACCGACACAGAGCAAGGGCATGTAGGGGAGTGCAAAATATTGTCATTTAATGCCACTTACCTGAGAAGTTATAATAAATTATCAAAACTTCAAAGGATGGCTATGAAATTAGACGTCAGACTTGACAGACAGGTGAATTGAACACTAAATTAATTTAGTGTTGTGAAAATGGCCTGGAAGTTTTCATTTAACGAACAAGTTGACATGCTGTTAGTATTGGAGAATATATCCTAATCGCGATTAGAACAAATGTTGATTACCCTCATAGAGAAACATTAGTTCTATTAAAGTATTCTTATTTCAACTTTTAACCCGATTGTCAAGTCTGACGTTTAATTTCATAGCCATTGCATTGTTTGAATTTTTGATAATTTTAAATAATAGCTACAATAGATGTTTTTAGTTATTCAGGTTTTTCTTGAAAACAATATGATTTTTTCCAAAATAACATGAGTAAAAAAAAGTTTTGGGTATTCCCCATAAAATAAAAAATTCAGTCACATTTTAAGGGTCCATCATCCCTTATCAACCCCTTCAAATGCTCCAATTGAACTCTAATTACTGTCATGCTCTTGGTATACTCATAACGTGCACCAAATTTGGTTTTTCTGAGTACAAGTATAAGTGAGATTTTGATTTTTTTGCCGAAATTTGAAACCTCACTTTAAAGGCCTGTAACTTCTCAGGGTTGTAACTTAGTATTTAGGTAAGTGGCGTTAAATCACAATATTTTGGACTCCCCTACATGCCCCTGCTCTGTGTCGGTGCTTATGCGAATAACCCTGTATTTTTTAACACTTAAGCAGTTGTAGCATACAACAGACATAAGACGAAAATATAACTTTTTTTTAATAGTTGTTTATTTCCATATGCTGTTTGTTTTATAATATTTCATCTTGAGTTAGAGTTTTACCAACCAAAATAATGTTATTGGGCCCTATATTATATTATATGAAAATCAAAGACATCTTTGATAAAAATTAAAACAAGAAACAATTGCATACATTTTTTTTTACACAAGTATGAAATTTAGCGAAGCAGGTAACAGATCTTAGTGAAGTTGATAATTATTTACAAAATATCAAACTCTAATAGGCCAGCCAGTCACGTGAATTCAAGATTCAAAAAAAAGTTAGTTACAATAAACATAAACAACCTCCAATGTTTGACTGCATGTTCTTTTTTACCTTTAACTGCCTTCAATGCATACAAAAGTAATGTGCAATTATTTTTCACATTAAATAGGTATAGTACAGTTAAACTTGAAMATAGCGATTGCAAAAMCCTTCTGTATTTCGTTTACMCCTTCAAGCCTATACTTATGCAARAGTCGTATTGKTATGATATAAATTTGACAGTCGAAGTTCGAAAACCAAATTTTCTTTTAGCATAGAAAACATTAAAGCAGCTTATGGTGTATTATCATAACGTGGCCTAACCTATAGGAATTTTGGCAGAACCGCAAAAATGTTATTGGGAGMAAAACTTCTTAATATTTTAACCAAACCACATAGTAGTACCTTAATTTTACCATAACATGAGCTGCGTTAACATTTTTTCGATTTTCAAGTATCGCCCTGTCACCACAGCAACTATTTATACTAAAATAACAAATGAAACAACTCGATTTGCAAAATTTCAACGGATAGTAAGTCTATTCCACCCAACGATGACTCTAATAAACTTCGCAGTCAGTCTTCCAAAGTTGACTACCGGCTACGAAGCTTTAACGAACCTGCAAAACCTAATCTTTGCGCTGCAATACTAACACCATGCATATGGATTCTGCTACCCTCAATGTACTTCACTGGTGCTGTTTAGACCAGATTTAGTAAAAAAAAAACGCGTATTTTACCTGTATCAAATAAGGATGACTCAGCACGAATATATTCCGATCAATCGATATAAATTACGAGATTTCCGATTGCGATCAAGCGTTAATCGATGGAAAATATCAAAAAAGTCGTTAAGAGCTAATGATTTGGAGCACTACAACACTTGGATGCGTTAAAATGTTGCAAAAAACACGTAACAACGATTATGAGTGCGGCAGTGAGGTTGGGGTAACAAAATTTCATGAATCAAAGTAGGCTTACCGCACTAATTCCTGGATCGTCTGATTACAAAAGTTACCGTTCGTTTTTTACCACATTTAAACATTAATTAGCGGCCAAAAATCACACTTACTTTGCATATTTTTGATAAACGGTCACACCACCCCTATATCATTCCCGCCAACTACAAAATCTTGGCTTCTTCTGTTAAAACCAAAAGAAAAAGATGGCCTATGATTGTCATTTGTCGTCGTAAATAGAGCAATCTTGTAATAAACTTAAAAAATGATTGACAACTACAAAAAACGACTGGATTTAAAGATGCATAGCACCTATCGATAAATTACACATTTTTAGAGTTTGTATTTAATTCGGCCGTCTCGTAACACGTATCAATAAAATAAAAACTTCTTGTGCAACTGTCAACTGAAACATATAGTGCGCAGGGTTGCCACATGTAGGTGCGAACAAAAATGACCAGTTGCCAGATTTTTTTAACTGTGGGCATTAAAGAATAACATGCAAATAATTAAAGTTTGTCCGTATATTCGCGAACAGTAATTTTCTTACATATTACAATGGCAAAAAGGTGTGTTAAAATGTCCGAGTTTGGTAGACAAGTTTTACGAAAAAATAATCGCATTCATGCCATTTTCGACAAAAGCTGACATCAAAACAAAAAGTATCCAATGCAAAAGTTGTGGACAATGCAAAAATCAATACTTCTACCTGCTCACTTTTTAATATAACCTTAGAATTTCCAGAAAAAAGCGAAAAAGTGAATTTTCTCTTGTTTTCTCGTTTGTTTTTTTGCATTTTCACAAAATTAACCCAATTTTAATGAAACTTGGTGAAAACACATTTCTATGCTTGAAATAATCACAATTCTTTTATTGATTAAAAAGGTATTTCCTAAATATTCATGTTTTCCTGTTTAAAGCCTAAATCCACTAGAAAAAATTGTAAATATTTGCTTTGACAAAGTGTTTGATAAATTAAAGATACCTGTTGTCACAATTCAAAAACAGCCCAGCTAAAAACACAAAAGAAATAAAGATTACTTGTAACCATTCATTTTTCTGTGATTGATAATAAATTGGTAAAATTATTGAAAACTAAAAACTAATTACACTGGATTATTTTAAACTGAAAACACTGTGGTTATTTCAGGTACAGGAAGGTATACTTTCACCAAATTTCACTGAAAGAAACTGAAAAATAATTTAAAAAATTGATTGTTTAACAAATTGGTTAAGGATTTCGCGGCCAGGCGATGAACTGTTGTCCTGATTCGGGTATAAAGGCTGTCATCGGTTGCAATTGCTTCCTAATGTTTCGCTAGCACGAGTGGCAAGCTTCTTCAGAGGTCCTTCCATCTCCGGTGCTGGAAGGACCTCTGAAGAAGCTTGCCACTCGTGCTAGCGAAACGTTAGGAAGCAATTCCAACCGACGATGGCTTTTAGACCCAAATCAAGGATAACAGTTCATTGATTTTTTAATTTTTTTTTCAGAAATTTTGAGGTTTTTTGCTGCCCCGTGTTGACAAGATTATGAAAAAGTGTTAGACCTAAAAATTATTGCCATAATTACAATGATAATTAACTATTATTACGTATTTAATGTAGGTGCATTAAAAAATTAAGACGCAATTTCAAAAACACTAAAGATTTCGCTTGTATACCTACTTCGTTGGTCATACTATAGTGGATCATGTAAGATGCTGATTCTACTGAAGAAGATTCAGCAACAAATAAAACAGCATGTGCAAAAGAATGGTCGTTAGGTAATTTTAAAAGTTAGGAAATACAGGTTATTCATGCAAACTATGTACAACAGTCTACAACTTTTTTATCCGAGGTCTTCAAATACTGGTGCAAACAGGCAAGTTTCTCTATTCTTTTTTTAATTAAACAAAAAAGTACTGAGATATATAATACATATCATAATTTTGACAAATCTAGTTCACAACCAAAAAATCCCTGACATTGGTAATGTTTATTAAACAGTAAATGAAGATATTTCGAACAAATTTGAGTAAAATTGGAAACAAATTCTATTTATTTTGCTATACTGCAATATTCTTGTTGAAGGGACATTTCTTACAGTAAAGTTCTTTCTCTATTTATGCTTTATTCTAAGATACTTTTGTAAAATCCTTTCTTCTTTTTTTGTTACGCATGATTGAAGCTTGTTCTATCGGTTATCAAGATATCCCAAATTTTCTAATAAAGAACTGACTGAGAAGAATTACATATTAGATTTAGTCTTGTTGTTTCTTCATTCTTTATTATTATATTTAACATTATTGATTTTTAAATATATATTATACAGGGTTGGACTTGTACCTTTCTGTATAACTGTTGAACATAGGAAACTATACTGGTCCTTTGGATTTTATGCTCAATAATTAGTGTTCAGTGGCAAACTTCTTTGTTGAATGTCCTGGAATAGTGACTTAAATGGGGAAGTTCCCCTTACTGTATTTAGAATGGGGTCGCTCTATTTCAAATAACAAAGTATTCATGTAGTAGTAGTGGTCGTAAATAGTTTTTTGTCGAAAAATAAAGAACTATCCCATTTAATGAAGCACACTGGTTCACAACTTCAGATAAAAAAGTTTGCTATTGTAGACTGTTAGCGGGAACACCCTTGCATACCTATAGAGCAGGCATCGGCAACTTACTTGAGAAATCGAACTTGAAAAAAAGATGTCAAATGTGATAGTTAAGTCTGGTTTGTAGTAGCATTGATTATAATAATTGAAGTGATAAACTGACTGTATTTGAAATCCTTAAGATGAATTTTAAGCTGCTCTCATTTATACCCAATGGCCAAAGTGAAACCATAGATTCTAGAGGCAATTCAATTGGACCAATAATATCTATATCTAAATTTGCTTCCTCAGGAAAGCATATCACAAAACAAACATAAAATATTATAATGATTTTTACCCCCACCCCTCCATTTTTACCTGTTTATAAATAAAATATTGTAATTATTCTTAGACCATATTATTTATCACATAATGTTTGGTAAATGTAAGTAATGTCATTTAATTATACCCTGAAGTTTCAGAGAAATTAAATAACAACTGTGTTTGGTGTTGCATCTTTAAGAAACCGTAGCTCCCTCAGGAAGTAAGTTTGAATATAAATGTTTTTGGTCCAATCGATCTAGATATTAGGGCTATTCCTTTTGGGAAACAGAGTAGCTTCGAACAGCTCCGGTGCTGGACAACCGTATTTCTTTTAGTGTAACAACGGCTCCACTGAACACCCCTCAAGCAGCACGTTTTGTGATAGTGCTTCAAGCCGTATTGTCACCTATGAGTGACATATTGACACTTATTGACATAGTGTGATGCTACTACATACTGTGTTTATGTGCAACTTTTACGCTGGCAATGGCAGTTTTATCGTTTCTACTAACTGTTTTAAACCCATACACAAACACAGCATCTACAATCTAGCTGGGTTGTTCCTAAAATCCAACACAATATCTGTATAATTTTATTCTAACATTTTTACACTTACTGTGCTTTTGTTTTGGGCAGCCTTTTTGTTAGATAATGGTAAAAAGAAGTAGATRTGCAATTGTGTAAAATTGAATTTATATGACCCTCATGACAATGAGGAATACACATTGACTGCTGATAAGAAAACATGACAAAATTCAAATAGGTTCACAAAATTAAATTAAAAAAAACACTCAGCTGTTTTTATCTACAATCTATGGTTTCAGTTTGGCCATCAAGTCATGGGACACCCTATAAATAGCAAAGGCAATTTTTTATCAAAGCTAAAAACTTCTTAAGAAGTCTTAACCATTCAACATTTGCTTAACTCCAGTTGGTCATGAGATAAGTTGCTGTTGTCTGCCATAAAGTATGCTTTAACCATATCCGTTTTTAAAGTACTTAAACAATTATACTCTAAACCTACCTTTGGTAAATCACGTTGCTGGAAGTATCTGATGTCGAATTATTTGCGGTGATACCATTATTTTTATTGTAGCCAAAAATCTTTAGGCAGCACTAAGAGTTAAATTACATTTTAATAAATAACCAATAACGAGACATGAGAGCTCTGCTGTTGGAGTGACTGACGAAGTGGTTTCTACAAATAAATTTTCCAAATTTTATACCATTCCTTATATTGAAGGTCTTAGAAATAAATTATTAGTAAAGTTCTGTAATGTTCAAGTAAGTTATTACCATCTCATTAGAGTTGGGGATTTATTTTCAAAATTAAAGTCAAAAACTAAAATTGGAGATCTTACTAACATTGTTTATATGATTTATATGTTTATGTTGGGCAGACTTGCAAATATTTGAATGATAGATTAAAAGAACATAAAAGAGACGTTTTAAATGGAAAATCAACATCAGTAATTTTTAATCATTGTTTCGATTTGGATCATACATTCAATTTTGAGGATCCCGCAATTTTAGACAAAGAAATAAATTTAAAAAATGACTGTTTCTGGAAATGGTACATATTAATAAACAAACAAATAGCATAAATAAAAGAAGTGATATTAACAACTTATCAAAAATTTTCACCTATTTATTCCATTTTAAAAATTTTCGTGTTTAATAATCACCGTCGTTGTGCCTGCTTGCATTCTTCATGTCATCGAAATTGATCAAGTTATACCTATTATTTGTATGTTTTGTCAATTTCGCATGATTATATTATTATTTTTGAATGTAAATTCCCTTAAAGTTACAAATAATTTATTCGATTTCTGTTACTTTGTAGTTGGTTTATGTGATCCTGTTCAGCGCCCTTAATTAATCCATAACAAGAAGTAATTGTTACATGTAGTTTGTGTATAAATTAAATAAAAGATTTTAGGCCCTGACGAAGGAGGCAAATACCTCCGAAAGCTTGGCGAAAAGATAAAAGGATTTGTAATTTATTGAGACCGACGCCCTGATAAAATAGAATCTACAAGTATAATCATGAGCAGTAATTTTCTAGTTTTGTAAAGAGGAGAAACTATTTATCAACAGAAAATTGCAAAAACTGTATATAACTGTACTTCTTTGTAAAAGATAGAATACCCTTTTAAATTTATCATTGAAAAAACAAATTTTTTGACATTCTTCAATTAAGTTGATTTAATTTGCACAATACTAAATTAAGATTGACGGTGTCATTATGTACTTACCTCATTGTTTTTACACTTACTTTCAATATTTAAAGGGTTATATATTGACTAGTAAGGGTCTTATTCAAATTTTTATCAACATTATTAATATTTTTTATGTATCTATAATAATACACATTGTAATGCAGATAGCATAAAATATTTATATCATTAATGCTTCAATTTGTTAAAATCGGTATAGGTGTTACCAGAACTTGATTTTTTAAGTGATCTATAACAATGTCACTCTCGTTAAACCTTTTAACATGAAACAAACAAAGAAACTCATTTCGTAGAATATTAAACTTACTATCAACAAAAGGTATTTAAGCATAAGGCTCGAATGCATATCTATCTCCTTAAATTTCAAGTAAGTAGAATAGCACACGCAATTTCTAATATATAGCAATTTTCTTGCAATCTCGTTTTGATTATATAGGGATAATTATTTTTCGTTTTTCTTATCAGTATTGGTAACTAACTGGGCAACTGTTAATTAACAAGACAGTTTCATACACTTTTTGTGTTTTGAAATGCTCGTATGGATAAGTAGAAAAAAACATAGGTTTTGAATAATACTTACTAAGATGTAAGTTCAATTGCACAAAAAAATACATCAATGCTCTAACACAGTTTCTTGTTCACAGGGATGCTGCCATCCAAACAAGAGAAACAACATTTATAACAATGGGATTGACGTAACATCACCATTAACGTAAGTATGATTTTAATTTTGAAATTCATTGTTAGTTTTTAGTTACCAGTACTATGCTCCGCTTACCTTTTGTACTTCATCATATGAAGTTGTACTGTAACCAAAGCCTGTTGCATGGTGGTTCAAATCTACGGTAGTTTACAAGCTAACCACTTCTGATGAGCAGCTGAGCATTTCGAACTGTAAAGAGCAGAAAAACTGTATAGGCCTGTGCCACAACTATTATGGAACAAATCTAATTAGCAGGTTGGCCATTCACAACATAAAATTTTTGCAAATTAACCAAAATTTATGCAGTTCAGGCCATAATCTATAGACCATAAGCTGCTAACAATATCACGACCTGACCTGATCAAAATTTCAGCTGGTAAAAAAATACACCATAATATACTATTATCGAAAAACAATAAAGCAGCTTATGGTGTAATAATAATAATATAATAATATGTTTATTCGCGGTGAAGCCGTTACATCAAACAGTTATGTGTACAAATAGGTATCTAGTTATCTAAATCATTCGTACATTTCCAGAAACACAGTTACAGCTAGCTAACATACTATTTAAAGGCGAATCACACATAGTGCAAAACTTTGTACATAAAACAGACTTTGAAGTAATGTCTACGATTACTTAAATATATATAAATATTATCATAATACGGCCTAACAGAAATTGTGATGACTATCAGGAGCTTTTAATGTTTTCAAAATGACTAAAACTTCTTAATCTTTTTACCAAACCACGTAGTAATAGCTTAATTTTACCATAAGATGAGCTGCGATAACATTTTTTCTATCTTCAAGTATCGCCTTATCATCACAGTAACTATTTACACTAAAATAACAAATGAAACAACTCGATTTGCAAAATTTCAACAGATAGTAAGTCGATTCCACCCAACGATGGCTCTAATACACTTCGCAGTCACTTTTCCGAAGTTGACCCTACCAGCTGCGAAGCTTCTACGAACCTGCAAAACCTAATCTCTGAGCTGCAATACTAACACCTTGAATATGGCTTCTGCTACCCTCAATGTACTCCAGTGGTGCTATTTATACCAGATTTAGTAAAAAAAAACTATGTTAAAACAACAAATTAGCTAATTTTACCTGTATCAAATAGTGCTGACTCATCACGCAGATCAATCGATACAAATTACGAGATTTCCGATTGCGATCGTGCGTTAATCGATTGAAAATATCAAAAAAGGCATTAAGAGCTAATGATTTGGAGCAATACACCATTTGGCTGTGTTAAAATGTTGCAAAAAAACACGTAGCAACAAATATCTGCTGTAGTGAGGTTGAGGTAACAAAATTTTATGAATCAAAGTAGGCTTACCGCGCTAATTGCTGGATCGTCTGATCACAAACGCTAACGTTCGTTTTTTACCACATTTAAGCATTAACTAAGGGCCAAAAATCACACTTACTTTGCATATTTTTGATATACCATCACACAACCCCTATATCATTCCCGCCAACTAAGTCCAACTTGATTATTATGAGAAACAAAAGAACAATTTTCGATCTCGTTCTTGCAACTGTCATCCGAAATATTTAGTGTCCAGGGTTGCCACATGGAGGTGTGAACAAAAACGACCAGTTGCCAGATTTTTTTAACTATGATATTAAAACATGTAAATAATTCAAGTTTGTATATTCGGGAACGATCATCTTGTTACACGTTTATAGATTAGTTTTACGAAAAAAATAATCGAAAAATTTACTTTTTTTCGTGTATTATTTTTTCTTTCCACAAAAATAATCCAGTTTTAATGAAACTTGGTGAAAATATAGGTAAATTTCTATGCCTCATATTTTTGGATTAAAAAAATCAAGGTACTTTCAAAATATTCATATTTTTTGGTTTAAAGCCTAAATCTATTAGAAAAAAAACTGTCAAACCTGTTGTCAGAATTCAWGAACAGCCCAGCCCAAAGATACAAAAGAAAGAAAAATGATTTGCAACCATCAATTTTTTCAGTGATTGCTAATAAATTGATAAAATTATTGAAAACTAAAAACTGATTACACCATTCGATTGTATAGGAAAAATTACTCGGAAACACCTTGATTCTTTTTAATGTGACAAAATCGTGATTATTTTATGTACAGAAAGGTATACTTCCACCAAGTTTCACTAAGATCGGATTATTTTTGGAGAAACGAAAACCAGAAAACAACATAAAAAAATTGTGTTTTCACATTTTTTTCCTGAAATTTTAAGGTTGTTTGCTGCCCCATGTCGACAACCTTAGGAAAAGTGTTGGGATTTAAAAATCATTGCCATAATTGCAATGATAATTAACTATTAGTATGTATTTAACGTCGGTGTATTAAAAAATTAAGACGCACAATTTCAAAAACACAAAATTTCGCTTATTTACACACTTAGTTGGTCATACTATCATGTACGAAGTAAGCTCTTCTGAAGAAGATTCGGCAGCAAATAAAACAGCATTGATAAAGGGTTGTTAGGTAATTTTAAAAGTTAAAAAATACAGGCTATTCACACAAACTATCTACAATAGTTTACTTTTTAATTGGAGGTCTTTAAATACTGGTGCAAACAAGGAGGTTTCCCAATTCTTTTTTGAATTAAACCAATACTTTACAGTCATCTGGTTTTGAAATATTTTATGCTGGATAACTAGTGTTCAATGGCTAATTTTTTTGTTTCAAATCCTCGAATAGTGGCTTAAATGGGGAAGTTTCTTGTATTTAGAATGGGGTTGTTCCATTTCAAATAACAAAGTTTTAGTAAACTATGTGGTTGGTTAGTTGATTCCGAATTATTTTTTTTTTATAAAATAAAGAAACTGTTCCACTTAATAAAGCACTGTCCCACAACTTCAAATGAAAAAGTTTGTTATTGTAGACTGTTAGCGAGAACACCCTTGCATAGTTATAGTGCAGGCATCGGCAACTTACTTGAGAAAACAATTGTATATGCTTTTAAACTTAAAAAATAGAATGACAAATATAACAGTTAGGTCTGGTTTGTAGTACCATTGATTATAATACTTGAAGTGATAAACTGATGCCAACAGCAACTGATTGCCAATTGTTGATATCATGAATAGATGATTATTTTCAGTGGTTTCTAAATCAATCTGCAAATGTCCATTTTGGGATATTTGAAATACTTCAAACCTAAAATATTTTCTTCTGTCCTTTTAATATTATTTTAAAATTTATACAACTGAACTTTAAGTGCCAATTCGAAATTAACATAATACGTAATACGTAAGTAACCAAATTTCTATAATACGTCAAAATAAGAAGGCTCATACATGTTCATGAATGTGTTCACAATAACTGTATGTAAAAATATGATTATTACGGGTCTACACAAAACCTGCGTAAAGTTAAAATAATTTCAACTTTGTGTTTTTGTTAAATTTGTGTATTATGTGCATATTACGTATTAAGTTAATTGTAAATTGGCACTGGCATTTGCTGAAGTCAAGTGCATCATGCGCTTTGTTGCTGTTGTCTGCCATAAAGTATGCTTTGACGATAATCCATTTTAAAATACGCACAATATTATACTCTAAACCTACCTTTGCTGAATCACTTGGCTGGAAGTATCTCATGTTGAATTATTTGCGGTGATTACATTATTTTTATTGTAGCGAAAAACTTGTTAACTTTTAGCAGAGCACTAAGAGTTATACATTTAAATATTCAAGCTTTACCTAATTATGATGAGCGGTATTTTTCTAGTTTTGTAGAGGAGGAATTATTTATTAACAAAAAAAATGCAAAAGGTTATATTTTTGTGTCGATTTATTTACTAACTGCATATTTATATTTTTAATAAATAGAATTCCTTTTTCAAATTCATCGTTGCAACAACAAATATTATGACACTCTTTAATTAATTTGATTTAACTTGCACAATACTAAATTCAGTTTGACAGTGTTGTTACTTACCTCATTGTGTTACTTAATTTTAATATTTAAAGGGTTATATATTGACTAGTAATTATCCAAAAGTCCATGTATGTGTTTATAATAAATAAGCATTGTAATGCAGATAACATGAAATATTTAGATTGTTAATGCTCCAATTTGTTAAATTCAGTGTAGGTGTTAGTGAAACTTGACCTTTTAAAGTAAACTGTGACCTCATTTTTAACATCAAACAAACATAAAGATGTCGCTCATTTTACTTAAATTTCAATTTTTTAGCAATCCCCTTTTGATGATTATACAGGAGTAATTAGTTTTCGTTTTTCTTATCAGTATTAGTAACTAGTTGGGCTAAAGCAACTGTTAATTATGAGGAACTTTTAATTTTATAATTATTATTCATTCAAAAAAGCTGCAAAGACAAAACTTGTAGGCAATAATGGTATAAGGCATACCTTTTATACTAAATTTAATGATTGTATCACTAGTAATAGTTGCTTTAACTGCACTAGTTACTAAAATATAGAAAGGGACATCAAAAAAACTCAGGCATATTGCTTATAAAACTTTAGATCCATCACTGCACTCTCTACTTACCATGTAAGTAGCTAGTGATTAATCTTATAAATCAGACGATTAACAAGGAACCACAACAAGGGTTAAAATGAATAGTTTTATATATTTTATGCACATTACCTCTATGCTTTAGTATGATTTCCTTAGCTTTATTTTTTTCTCGTTCATCATAAATTGTATCCTTTGTAGAACTCCAGGAATGTTTGAAATGCAAATATATACAATTATTTGTATCACATATAAAATATTAATTTTCTAATTAAAACAACAACAGATAATTATTTTCTACCACATTTGCTAATGTCAGTGCTTGTTACAGTGTTAGAGACATAGGCAGTTTTGGTTATGCTTATCCAGCTGTTCAAAAATTTTGGACATTAATTAATACGTATATATAATAATTAATACTTATTTCATGTACAGTTATAAACAAATTTAAATATTCATTGCAAACATAAAATTACATATATAAGTAAAACTACATAGAACATATTTGTTCCTTTGAAGATAAAACTGTTGAATTGGGAAGGTGGTGATTTAATTTTTTTACTCATTTAACTGGGTTGTCAAATCTGTTATTCTATGGTTTAGTGTTTAAAATTTTTGACAAATTCAACTTATTTTTACAGTGGATTCTGCAGGATGGACAATAAAAGCAGCTCGGAGAAAAAACAGACGCTTTGGATAATACTTACTAAGATGTAAGTTCAATTGCACAAAAAAATAGATAAATGCTCTAACACATCTTCTTGTTCACAGGGATGTTGCCATCCAAATGAGAGAAACAACATTTACAACAATGGAATTGACCTAACATTGCCTTCAATGTAAGTATAATTGTAATTTTGAAATTGATCGTTAGTTTTTAGTATACCAGTAATATACTCCGCTTACCTTTTGTACTGAAACATATGAAGTTGTACTATAGCCAAAGGCTGCTGCGTGGTGTTTCAAAACTACGGCAGTTTGCAACCCAACCACTTCTGATGAGCAGCTGAGCATTTTGAACTGTAAAGAACAGAAAAACTGTATAGGCCTGTGCCACAACTATTTATGGAACAAATCTAATTAGCAGGTCGGCCCTTCACAACAAAATTTTTGCAAATAACCAAAACTTCTGCAGTTCACGCCATGATCTAATTATAAACCATAAGCTGCTAACAAAATCATAATATCATACATATTTAGCTGCAGATTGGTAGGTTACAATGCAAAATTTCTGCAGGGTGACCAAAATTTCAGCTAGCAAAGAAATACAGCATAAGATACTATTATAGAAAAACAATAAAGCAGCTTATGTTGTAATAATAATAATATAATAATGTTTATTCACGGTGAAGCCTTTGCATAAAACAGTTACATGTACAAATAGGTATCCAGTTATCCAAGTCATTCGTACATAAGAATTTACATTAATTTGCGCTTGGCCCAGAGTTTAAATTTAGAGAAGGAATTAACAAATTAATAAATAATGAGTATTTCTAATGTTACCTATATTTAGGTACTTTAAAACTGACAGCTTCAAGTATCTGTGGAGCATCACACATATAATATAAAACTTCGTACATAAAACAGACTTTAAAGTAATGTCTACGATTACTTATATATAAATATTATCATAATATGGCCCAACAGAATATATGATAACTATCAGGAGCTTGTATTGTTTTCAAAATGAGTAAAACTTCTTAATATTTTAACTAAACTACGTAGTAATAGCCCAATTTTACCATAACATGAGTTGTGTTAACATTTTTTCGATTTTCAAGTGTCGCCTTATCATCACATAACCATTCACACTAAGATAACAAATGAAACAACCAGATTTGCAAAATTTCAACAGATAGTAAGTCGATTCCACCCAACGATGGCTTTAATACACTTCGCAGTCACTTTTCCGAAGTTGACCCTACCAGCTGCGAAGCTTCTATGAACCTGCAAAACCTAATGTCTGTGCTGTAATACTAACACCATGAATATGGATTCTGCTACCCTCAATGTACTTCAGTGGTGCTATTTATACCAGATTTAGTAAAAAAATCTGCGTTAAAACAACAAATTAGCTAATTTTACCTGTATCAAATAGTGCTGACTCATCACGCCAATCAATCGATACAAATTACGAGATTTCCGATTGCGATCACGCGTTAATCTATCGAAAATATCAAAAAAGTAGTTAAGAGCTAATTATTTGGAGCAATACAACACTTGCATGTGTTAAAATGTAGCAAAAAACACGTAACAACACCTATCAGTGCTGTAATGAGGTTGGGGTCACAAAAAACAATGAATCAAAGTAGGCTTACCGCGATAATTGCTGGATCTTCTCATTACAAGCATTACCGTTCGTTTTTTTACCACATTTAAACATTAATTAGGGGCCAAAAATCACACTTACTTTGCATATTTTTTATAAACCATCACACAACCCCTATATGGTTCCCGCCATCTACGAAATCTTGGCTACTGTTTGAAACAGAAGAGAAAGATGGCCTGTGATTGTCATTCGTCATCCTACGCAGATCAATCTTGTAATAAACTTAAAAAATGATGGACAACTATAATAAAACGACTGGATTTAAAGATACATTGCACCGATCGATTAATCACACATTTTTAGCATTATTTGTATTTAATTCGGTCGTCTCGTAGCACATATCAATAAAATAAAACCCTTCTTGCAACTGTCAACGGCAATACGTATTGCGCAGGGTTGCCACATGCAGGTGTGAACAAAAATGACCAGTTGCTAATTTTTKTTTAACAGTGGTATTAAAAKAACATGCAAATGATTCAAGTTTGTCTATGTATTCGCKAACGGTCATTTTCTTACATGTTGCAATGACCAAAAAGTGTATTAAAATGGCCAAGTTTTGTGGACTAATTTACGAAAAAATAACCGCTTTCTTGCGATTTTCGGCAAAACCTGAAGTCAAAACAAAAAGTATCCAATACAAAATTTGTAGATAATGAAAAAATCAAAAAATAATCCAATTTTAATGAGACTTGGTAAAGTATACCTATACCTGAAATAATCACAATTTTTTGAATCCAATATATTCATGTTTTCCTGTTTAAAACCTAAATCTGCTGGAAAAAATTGTTACACAGAGTTCTGTTAATACTCATTTTTTTTCGCTTTGACGTAATAATGTTTGATAAAATAAAGAAACCTGTTGTCACAAAATACAAAAGAAAGAAAAATGACTTGCAACCATTAGTTTTTCAGTGATTGTTATCAGATTGGTAAAATTGTTGAAAACCAAAAACTGATTACACCATTCAATTGCACAGGAAAAATTGCTCGGAAATGCCTTGATTCTTTTTAATCTGAAAAAAATTGTTATTTTAGGTACAGAAAAGTATACTTTCACCAAGTTTCACTAAAATGGGATTATTTTTGGAGAAACGAAAACCAGAAAACGAAAAAAATGTATTTTTCACACTTTTTTTTTTGAAATTTTAAGGTTTTTTTGCTGCCCCATATTGACAGCCTTATGAAATGGAGTTGGACTTAAAAATTATAGCCACAATTACAATGATAATTAACTATTATTACGTATTTAACATAAGTACATTAAAAAATTAAGACACAATTGCAAAAATACAAGATAAAGGGTTATATGAAATTAAGGTCATTAGTAAATTTTAAAAGTAAAAAAATATAAGTTATTCATGCAAACTATTTACAATAGTTTACTTTTTTATCTGAGTGCTACAAACAGGCAAGTTTCCCAATTCTTTTTTGTATTAAACAAAAAAGCACTGATATACCAATTAGTATTCAATAGCTAACTTTTTTGTTTCAAGTGCTAGAATAGTGGCTTAAATGGGGAAGTTCTCCATTGCTGTATTTAGAATGGGGTTGTTCCATTTCAAATAACAAAGTTTTAGTAAATTACACAGATAGTTAATGCACAACAGTTTTTTCTTGGAAAATAAAGAAACTATCCGATTTGATAAACCACTATTCTACAACTTCAAATAAAAAAGTTTGCTATTGTACACTGTTAGCGAGAACACCTTTACATAGCTAAATTGCAAGCATCGGCAACTTATTTGAGAAAACAGTTGTATATGCTTTTAAACTTATGAAACAGAACGACTGTAATAGTTAAGTCTGATTTGTAGTAGCATTGATTGAAGTGATAAACTGATGAATTTTAAACTGCTCTCATTTATATAAATAGTACAGGCAATCTTTTTATCAAAACTGAAAACCTCTTAGGAAGTATTGCTAACTGTTGATATCATGAGTAGACGCTTATTTTTTTCTAAATCAATTTGCAAATGTCCATTTTGGGGTATTCAAAATACTTCAAACTTAAAATATTTTTTTATATTCTTCTAATATTGTTTTAAATTGTACACAATTAAAGCTTATCTTGCAAATTCACTTACAATATTCAACATTTGCTTAAGTTAAATGGGTCTTGCGGTAAATTGCTGTTGTCTGCCATAAAGTATGCTTTAACAATATCAGTTTTAAAATATGCACAGTATTATACTCTAAACCTACCTTTGATGAATCACTTCGCTGGAAGTATCTCATGTTGAATTATTTGCGGTGATAACATTATTTTTATTGTAGCCAAAGACTTGTTAACTTTTAGCAGACCACTAATGTGCGGTTGCACAAATATGGATCAAAGTTAATCCGAGTTTAATCCGTGGTCGTTGCCTAGCAGCACCATGAATCTGGCGTTCTGATTGGTGTTGTTATAGCAACGATCGCGGATTAAACTCGGATCAAATTTGATCCATGTTTGTGCAACCGGGCCTAAGAGTTACATATTTAAATTTATTTAAATATTCAAGCTTTACCCAAATATGATTAGGGGTATTTCTATAGTTTTGTAAAACAGAATTGCAAAAAGTTATATTTTTTGTCAGTTTGTTTACTAACTGTATATACCCTTTTAAATTTATCGTTGAAAAAACACATATTTTGACATCCTTTAATTACATAATTTGACTTAATTTGTACAATACTAAATTATGTTTGACGGTGTTGTTATGTACTTACCTCATTGTGTTTACACTTTTAATATTTAAAGGGTTATAAATTGGATAGTAAGGGTCTCATTCATATTTTTATCAACATTATTAATATTTTCCAAACCTCCAATAAGCATTGTAATGCAGAGAGCATGAAATATTTAGATTGTTCATGCTCCAATTTGTTAAAATCGATATAGTGGTTACCAGAACTTGATTTTTTTAAGTAAACTATAACAATGTCACTCTCGTTAAATCTTTAACATCAAACAAACAAAGAAGTCGCTCATTTCGTAGAATTTTAAACTTACTACTAACAAAAGGTATTTAAGCACAACGCTCGAATGCATATCTATCTCCTTAAATTTCAAATAAATACAATAGCACCCACAATTTCTAATATATAGCAATTTTCTAGAAATCTCCCGTTGATGATTATACAGGGGTAATTATTCTTCGTTTTTCTTATCAGTATTAGTAACTACCTGAGCTAGAGCAACTATTAATGAACAGGACAGTTCAGTTAACCAGACCCCCTGGTTAACATGCGGTCAACAGGCAATTGTCATGGAAACTGCTCTTTTTAAGCGTCCTTCATTGGTGCTGCCTATGGCAACGGCTGGTTAAGCGTGTGTTAACCAGGGGGTCTGGTTAACCACGCTTTATGCAACGGACCCCTTGTGTTTGAAATGCTTCTATGGATAAGTAGATATTGGCAGAAAAACTGGTTTCATAAGAACTCATATTTTTATAATCATTAGTCCTACAAAAAAGCTGCAAAGACAAAACTTGTAGGTAATAATTTATTTGTTTTGTATTGGCGCATCAGTGTTTTTATTCTCTTATTCTTACGGTGGTGGTGGGTTTTCTGGTACCTTCTTTACAAAAACAATAGGTTTTGTGATGTTTCCGCTGTTTGTTTCAGGCTTTTTCAAATTTTTATTTTTCTGTAACAATCTGTCTGTTCAGATGAATCAGATTTATTTGTATTTTATGATGATGCTTGCTTATTGTAGGTATGTTTGTCGGGTCTCATCTTATTATAATATAAACAACTGAAATGTCACAAAACCTACAGTTTTTGTAAAAAAGGAACCAAAAAATTCACCATCACCGTAAGAAGGTAGGTCATAATGGTATAAAGCATATCTTGACTTAGGACACAAAATTTTGTTTCATTTCAAATGGAAATCGGTAGTTGGCTAGACCTATTTAAAAGTTTTTCTTCTCTTTACAATAGTCAGTTGCAGATGCAAGAAAATCCATGTGTGGAAAACATCACAAATCAATTAAATTATACTTAAACGTCTTTTATGCCAAATCCAATGATTGTATCACAAGTAACAGTTGCTTTAACTGCACTAGTTACTAAAATATAGAGGAACATCAAAAAATCTCAGGCATATAGCTTATAAAACTAGATTCATCACTGCACTCCTACTTACATGTAGGAAGCTAGTATCAATCTTATAAATTAGACAATTAACAAGGAACCACAACAAGGGTTAAATGAATAAAGTTCTCATATATTTTATGCATATCAAACATTAATTTTCTAATTGAAACTACAATAAATAATTATTTCCTACCACATTTGCTAATGTCGGTGCTTGTTACAGTGTTAAGAGACATAAGAAGTTTTGGTTATGCTTATGCAGCTGTTCAAAAATTTTGTACTTTAATTAATAATGTATGTATGTATAATAATTAATACTTATTTCATGTACAGTTATAAACAGATTTAAATATTCATTGCAAACATAATAATTACTTATATAACTAAAACTACATAGAACAAATCTGTTCCTTTGAAGATAAAACTGTTGAATTGGGAAGGTGGTGATTTAATTTTTTTCCTCACATAACTGGGTTGTCAAATCTGTTGTTCTATGGTTTAGTGTTTAAAATTTTTGACAAATTCAACTTGTTTTTACAGTGGATTCTGCAGGACGTATCATTAAAGCAACTTGGAGAAAAAACAGACACTTTGGATAATACTTGCTAAGACGTAAGTTCAATTGCACAAAAAAAATAGATAAATGCTCTAACACACTTTCTTGTTCACAGGGATGTTGCCATCCAAGCAAGAGAAACAATATTTACAACAATGGAATTGTCCTTCAATGTAAGTATAATTGTAATTTTAAAATTGATTGTTAGTTTTTAGTATGCCAGTAATATACTCCGCTTACCTTTTGTACTACAACATACGAAGTTGTACCATAACCGAAGCATGTTGCATGGTGTTTCAAAACTACGGCAGTTTACAACCCAACCACTTCTGATGAGCAGCTGAGCATTTCGAACTGTAAAGAACAGAAAAACTGTATAGGCCTGTGCCACAACTATTTATGGAACAAATCTAATTAGCAGGCTGGCCCTTCACAACAAAATTTTTGCAAATTAACCAAAATTTCTGCAATTCAGGCCATGATCTAATTATAGACCATAAGTTGCTAACAAAATCATAATATCGTACATATTTAGCTGGAGATTGGTAGGTTACAATGCAAAATTTTTGCAGGGTGACCAAAATTTCAGCTAGTAAAGAAGTACCGCTTAAGATACTATTATAGAAAAACAATAAAGCAGCTTATGGTGTAATAATATTAATATAATAATATGTTTATTCAAAATGAAGCCTTTACAGTCACATGTACAAATAGGTATCCAGTTATCCAAGTCATTCATACATCTCATAAAAATTTACATCAATTCGCCCTTGATCCTGAATTTAGATTTAGAAAAAGAATTAACAACATTTCCAGCAACACAGTTACAGCTAGCTAACAGACTATTTTAAGGCGAAKTTTGTAAATAATTCGTGTCACAAGCATTTACATAAAATACTGGAGTATTTCTAGTGTTATCTATATTTAGGTATGTTAAAATTGACAGATTCAAGTCTTCATATAATGAAACTTTGTATATAAAACAGACTTTGAAGTAATGTCTACGATTACTTAAATGTATATAAATATTATCATAATATGGCCTAACAGGAATTTTGATAACTATCAGGAGCTTGTATTGTTTTCAAAATGAGTAAAACTTCTTAATATTTTAACCAAACCATGTAGTAATTGTTGCATTAACATTTTTTCAATTATCAGTATCGCCTTATCATTATAGTAACCATTTACACTAAAATAACAAATGAAACAACTCGATTTGCAAAATTTCAACAGATAGTAAGTTAATTCCACCCTACGATGACTATAATTCACTTCGCAGTCACTTTCCCGAAGTTGACTCTACCTGCTGCGAAGCTTCAACGAACCTACAAAACCTAATTTCTGCGCTGCAATACTAACACCATGAATATGGATTCTGCTACCCTTAATGTACTTCAGTGGTGCTATTTACACCAGATATAGTTAAAAAACCGCGTTAAAACAACAAATTAGCTAATTTTACCTGTATCAAATAGTGCTGACTCATCACGCCGATCAATCGATACAAATTACGAGATTTCCGATTGCGATCACGCGTTAATCGATTGAAAATATCAAAAAAGTCGTTAAGAGCTAATGATTTGGAACACTACAACACTTGGATGCGTTAAAATGTTGCAAAAAACCATGTAACAACGATTATGAGTGCTGCAGAGAGGTTGGGGTAACAAAATTTTATGATCAAAGTAGGCTTACCGCGCTTATTGCTGGATCGTCCGATTACAAACGCTAATGGTCGCTTTTTTACCACATTTAAGCATTAACCAGCGTCCAAAAACCACACTTACTTTGCATATTTTTTATAAACGGTTACACAACCCCTATACCATTCCCTCCAACTAAGTCCGACTTGATTACTGTTAAAAACAAAAGCACAATTTTCAATAACCGAAATATATATAGCCCAGGGTTGCCACTTGTACGTGTGAACGAAAACGAATAGTTGCCAGATTTTTTTCAACTATGCTATTAAAATAATATGCAAATTGGTTTAAGTTTGTCTGTATATTCGCGAGCGGTCATTTTCTTACACTTTACAATGGCAAAAAGGAGTGTTTAAATGTCCAAGTTTTATTGGATGGTTTTATGAAAAAATAATCGCTTTCTCGCGATTTTCGGCAAAACCTGACGTCAAAACAAAAAGTATCCAATACAAAAGATGTAAATAATGAAAAATTAAATACTTCTGCCTTTTCACTTTCTGTAACCTTAAAATTTCCAGAAAAAAATGCGAAAAATTGACTTTTTTCTTGTTTTTTCGTGTATTTTCCATTTCCACAAAAATAATCCAATTTTAATTAAACTTCCTGAAAATATACATTTCTATACTTGAAATAACCACAAAGTGTTTCCAAAATATTCATGTTTCTTTGTTTACAGCCTAAATCTACTAGAAAAATTTGTCATATAGAGTTCTGCCAGTGCTTATTTCTTTACTTTGACATAAGTGTTTGATAAATAAAGAAACCTGTTGTCACAATTCAGGAACAGCCCCGCCCAAAAATATAAAAGA
The DNA here is from genome assembly GCA_025024175.1 of Rhyzopertha dominica. Lineage (NCBI taxonomy): Eukaryota > Metazoa > Arthropoda > Insecta > Coleoptera > Bostrichidae > Rhyzopertha > Rhyzopertha dominica. Next base: position 3,772,444 of record QCXZ01000001.1, on the reverse strand, counting down.
AAGAAAACTGACTTGCAACTATCAACTTTTCAGTGATTGTTAATAAATTGGTAAAATTATCGAAAACTAAAAACTTATAACACCATTCAGTTGTAAAGGAAATGCCTTGATTCTTTTTAATCTGAAAAAATTGTGGTTATTTTAGGTACAGAAAGGTATACTTTCACCAAGTTTCATGAAAATTGAATTATTTTCGGAGAAAGAAAGCCAGCAAACAAAAAAAAATTGATTTTTCACATTTTTTTCCAGAAATTTTAAGGTTTTTTGCTGCCCCATATCGAAACATTAAGAAAAGTGTTGGGACTTAAAAATTTTTGCCATGTTTGCAATGATAATTAACTATTATTATGTATTTAACGTATGTGCATTAAAAAATTAAGACACATAATTTCAAAAACACAAGAGTTCGCTTATTTACACACTTTGTCGGTCATACTATCATGTACGAAGTAAGCTCTGCTGAAGAAGATTCAGCAACAAATAAAACATCACTGATAAGGGGTTGTGTGAAATAAAGGTCGTTAGGTAATTTTAAAAGTTAAAAAATACAGGTTATTTACACAAACTATCTACAATAGTTTACTTTTTAATGGTAAGTCTTTAAATACTGGTGCAAACAAGGAAGTTTCCCAATTCTTTTTTGAATTAAACAAAAAAGTACTGATATACCAATACTTTAGCCATCTGTTTTTGAAATATTCTATGCTGAATAATTTGTGTTCATTGGCTAACTTTTTTGTTTAAAGTCCTAGAATAGTGGCTTAAATGGGGAAGTTCTCCGTTGCTGCAATTTGGAATGGGGTCGTTCCATTTCAAATAACAAAGTATTGGTGTAGTAGTAGTAGTGGTCCTAAATAGTTTTTTTTCTCCGAAAATAAAGAAACTGTCCCATTTAATAAAGCACTGTTCCACAACTTCAAATAAAAAAGTTTTCTATCGTAGAGTGTTAGCGGGAATGCCATTACATAGCTATACAGCAGGCATCGGCAACTTATTTGAAAAAACGATTGCATATGCTTTTAAACTTAAAGAATAGAATGACAAATATGATGGTTTAGTCTGGTTTATAGCAGCATTGATTATAATAAATAAGTGATAAACCGACTGTATTTGGACCGCTTAATAAAAACTGTGTTTGGAGTTGCATCTTTAAGGGACCGTAGCTCCCTCAGGAAGCAAATTTGGCTGTAGATGTTTTTGGTCCAATTGTCAATTTACCGTAGAATCTATGGTTTCAGTTTGGCCATCGAGTCATGGGACACTCTGTATAAATAGCAAAGGCAATCTTTTTTTTATCAAAGCTGAAAACTTCTTAGGAAGTCTTAACCATTCAACATTTACTTAACTTCAGGGGGTCATATGATGAGTTGCTGTTGCCTGCCATAAAGTACGCTTTAACAATATTCGTTTTTAAAGTACTCAAACTATTATACTCTAAACCTACCTTTGGTGAATCACGTTGCTGGAAGTATCGTGTTGAATTATTTGCTGTGGTAACATTATTTGTATTGTAGCGAAAAACTTTATATTTTTTAGAGAGTACTAAGAGTTACATATTGAAGTTTTTTTAAATAATCAATTATCATGAGCAGTATTATTTTGGTTTTGTAAAGAGGAGGAATTATTTATTAACAGAAAATTGCAAAAACTGTGTGTAACTATTTTTATTTGTAGCAGTATTTAAATTCATTGTTGAAAAAACAAATATTGTGACATTCTTTAATTTGATTTAACTTGCACAATACTAAATCAAGTTTGACAGTGTTATTATGTACTTACCTCATTGTGTTTATGCCTACTTTTAATATTTAAAGGATTATTATATTGACTAGTACAGGTCTTATTCATAGTTTTATCAACTTTATTAGTATTTTTCAAAACTCCATGTATATCTCTATAATAATACGTGTWGTAATGCAGATAGMATGAAATATTTAGTTTGTKAATGCTCCAGTTTGCTAAAATCGGTGTAGATGTTACCGGAACTTGATTTTTTTAAGTAAACTATAACGATGTCACTCTCGTTAAACCTTTGACACCAAACAGACAGAAAGAAGTCGCTCATTTTGTAGAATTTTAAACTTACTATCAACAAAAGGTATTTCACCACAAGGCTTTGAATGCGTATCTATCGCCTTAAATTTCAAAGGAATAGAATAGCTACCTGAAATTTCTAATATATGGCAATTTTCTTGCAATCTTTTTTTGATGATTATACAGAGGTAATTATTTGTCATTTTTCTCATCAGTATTAGTAACTAGCTGGGCTAGAGCAACTGTTAATTAACAGTACAGTGTCATACACATTTTGCTTTTTGAAATGCTTCTATGAATAAGTGGATTTTGGCAAAAAAACTAATTTCATAAGAACTCATAATTTTATAATTATTAGTTATACAAAAAAAGTTGCAAAAACAAAACTTGTAGGTAATAATGGTATAAGGCATACCTTGAGTTAGAACACAAACTTTTGTTTCATTTTAAATGGAAATCGGTAGTTGGCTAGGCCTATTTAAAGGTTTTTCTTCTACTTAACAATAATCAATTGCGGATGAAAAAAATCCACGTGTAGAAAACAACATCACAAATCAATTCAATTATTGTTTAACTTCTTTTATATCAAATCTAATGATTCTATCACAATTACAAATCTTTTCCCAAGTAACGGCTACCTTAACTGTACTAGTTACTAAAATATAGAGAGGAACATAAATAAAAATAACTCACAGGAATATTGCTTATAAAACATTAGATCCATCACTGCACTCTCTACTAAGATGTAGGTAGTTAGTGATCAGTTTTATAAATCACACAACAAGGGTTAAAATGAGTAAAGCAATTATGTATTTTATGCACCTTAACTCCATGCTTTAGTATGATTTCCTTACCTTTATTTTGTTCTCTTTCATCATAAATCGTATCCTTTGTAGAACTACAGGAATGTTTGAAATGCAAATATATAATTATTTGTATCACATATTAAATATTAATTTTCTAATTTAAACAACAATAAATAATTATTTTCTACCACATTTGCTAATGTCAGTACTTGTAACAGTGTTAGAAACATAGGCAGTTTTGGTTATGCTTATGCAGCTGTTCAAACATTTTTTACTTTCATTAATGATGTATATATAATAAGTAATCACTTATTTCATGTACAGTTATAAACAGATTTAAATGATGTTCATTGCAAACATGTTAATTACATATATAACTAAAACTACATAGAACAAATTTGTTCCTTTGAGAATAAAACTGTTGAATTGGGAAGGTGGTGATTTAATTTTTTTTACTCATATAACCGGGTTGTCAAATCTGTTATTCTATGGTTTAGTGTTTAAAATTTTTAATTAAACTTGTTTTTACAGTAGATTCTGGAGGATGGACAGTAAAAGCAACTTGGAGAAAAAAACAGTTGCAATTGCACAAAAAAATAGATCTAAGCTTTAACACACCTTCTTGTTAACAGGGATGTTGCCATCCAAATGAGAGAAACAACATTCACAACAATGGAATTGTCTTTACATTACCTTCAATGTAAGTATAATTGTAATTTTGAAATTGATTGTTAGTTTTTAGTATACCAGTAATATACTCCGCTTACCTTTTGTACTTCAACATACGAAGTTGTACTGTAACCAAAGCCTGTTGCATGGTGGTTCAAATCTACGGTAGTTTACAAGCTAACCACTTCTGATGAGCAGCTGAGCATTTCGAACTGTAAAGAACAGAAAAACTGTATAGGCCTGTGCCACAACTATTTATGGGACAAATCTAATTAGCAGGTTGACAATGTAGAATTTTTGCAAATTAACCAAAATTTCTTCAGACCATAAGCTGCTAACAAAATCATAGCATCATACATTTTTAGCTGCAGATTGGTAGGTTACAATGCAAAATTTCTGCATTTATTCACGGTGGCCTTTATATAAAACAGTTACATGTACAAATAGGTATCCAGTTATCTATCTAAGTCATTCGTACATCTCATAAAAACTTACATCAATTCGTTGACCCAGTTTAAATTTAGAAAAGGAATTAACAAAGAAATCTACATTTCGGAAACACAGTTACAGCTAGCTATCATACTATTTAAAGGCGAATTTTGTAAATAATTTGTATCGCAAGCATTTATATAAAATACTGAAGTATTTCTAGTGTTACCTATATTTAGATATGTTAAAACTGACAGATTCAAGTATCTGTGGAGCATCATACATATAATGCAACCCTTTGTACATAAAACAGACTTTGAAGAAATGTCTACGGTTACTTAAATATGTATATATAAATATTATCATAATATGGCCTAACAGGAATTTTGATAACTATCAGGAGCTTGTATTGTTTTCAAAATGAGTAAAACTTCTTAATATTTTAACCAAACCATGTAGTAATCGCTTAATTTTTACCACAACATGGGCTGAATTAACATTTTTTCGATTATCAGTATCGCCTTATCATTATAGTAACCATTTACACTAAAATAACAACTGAAACAACTCGATTTGCAAAATTTCAACACATAGTAAGTCGATTCCACCCAACGATGGCTCTAATACACTTCGCAGTCACTCTTCCGAAGTTGACTCTCCTGGCTGCGAAGCTTCAACGAACCTGCAAAACCTAATCTCTGCGCTGCAATACTAACACCTTGAATATGGCTTCTGCTACCCTCAATGTACTTCAGTAGTGGTATTTAGACCAGATATAGTAAAAAAACGCGTTAAAACATGACAAATTAGCTAATTTTACCTGCATCAAATAAGGATGACTCATCACGAATATCTTCCGATCAATCGATACAAATTACGAGATTTCCGATTGCCATCAAGCATTGATCGATTGAAAATATCAAAAAAGGCGTTAAGAGCTAATTATTTTGAGCACTATAACACTAGGGTGTGTTAAAATGTTGCAAACAACACGTAACAACGATTGTGAGTACTGTAGTTACAGTAGTTAGGTTGGGTTACAAAATTTTATGAATCAAAGTAGGCTTACCGCGCTAAATGCTGGATCGTCCGATTACAAACGCTAATCTTCGTTTTTTACCACATTAAAGCATTAAATAGCGGTCAAAAACCACAGTTACTTTGCATATTTTTGATAAACGGTCACACATCCCCTATATCATTCCCGCCAATTAAATTACTGTTAAAAACAAATGAACAATTTTCAATAACCATCTTGCAATTGTCAACCGAAATTGCGCAGGGTTGCCACATGTAGGTGTGAACAAAAACGACCAGTTGCCAGATTTTTTTTTTAACTATGCTATTAAAATAACATGCAAATGATTCAAGTTAGGTCTGTATATTCGCAAGCGGTAATTTGCTTACACCTTACAATGGCAAAAAGGAGTGTTTAAGTGTCCAAGCTTTATGGACTAGTTTTACGAAAAAATAATGGCTTTCTCGCGATTTTCGGCAAAACCTGATCTCTAAACAAAAAGTATGTAATACAAAAGTTATAAATAATGAAAAAATAAATACTTCTGCCTGGTTGCTTTTTACTGTAACCTTAAAATTTCCAGAAAAACGAGAAAAATTGACGTTTTTCTTGTGTATTTTTCATTTCCACAAAAATAATCCAATTTTAATTAAACTTCCTGAAAATATACATTTCTAAACCTGAAATTACTACAATTTTTTTGGATTGAAAAAATCAAGGTGTTTCCAAATTATTCATGTTTTTTTGTTTAAAGCCTAAGTGTACTAGAAAAATTTGTCATACGAAGTTCTGCCGGTGATTATTTTTTTGCTTTGACATAAGTGTTTGATAAATTAAAGAAACTTGTTGTCACAATTCAAGAACAGTCAAGCCCAAAATAACAAAAGAAAGAAAAATGACTTACAACCATTAACTTTTCAGTGATTGTTAATAAATTTATAAAATTATCGAAAACTGAAAACTTATTATACCATTCAGTTGTCCAGGAAACACCTAGATTCTTTTTAATCTGAAAGCATCGTGGTTATTTTAAGTACAGAAAGGTATCCTTTCACCAAGTTTTATGGAAATTGGATTATTTTTGGACACAGAAAACCAGAAATAAAAATAATTATTTTTCAAATTAGTTTTTTCTGAAATTTTAAGGTTTTTTGCTGCGTCCTGTCGACAACCTTAGGAAAGTGTTGCACTTAAAAATTATTGTCATAATTGTAATGATAATTAACTATTATTACGTATTTAACGTAGGTACAATAAATAATTAAGACACACAATTTCAAAAATGCAAGATTTCTCTTATTAACCCACTTTGTTGGTCATACTAGAGTGGATCCTGTAAGAAGTAGGTTCTGCTGAATTAGATTCAGCAACAAATAAAACAATATTGGTCGAGGGTTGTGTGAAAACAAAGGTTGTTAGGTAATTGTAAAAGTTAAAAAATGCAGATTATTCATGCAAACTATCTACAATAGTCAACTTTTTTATCTGAAGTCTTCAAATAGTGGTGCAAACAGGGAAGTTTCCCAATTCTTTTTTGAATTAAACAAAAAAGTACTGATATACCAATACTTCACAGTCATCTGTTTTTGAAATATTCTATGCTGAATAATTAGTGTTCAACGGCTAACTTTTGTTAGTTTGTTAGTGCTAGAATAGTGGCTTAAATGGGGAAGTTATCTATTGCTGTATTTAGAATGGGGTCGTTCCATTTAAAATAACAAAGTTTTAGTAATTTACACAGTTAGTTGATGGTCAACTGTTTTTTTTTCTTGGAAAATAAAAAAACTGTCTGATCTAATAAACCACTGTTCTATAACTTCAAATAAAAAAGTTTGCTATTGTATACTGTTAGCTAAAACACCCATACATAGCTATATTACAGACATCGGCAACTTACTTGAGAAAACAGTTGTATATGCTTTCAAACCTAAGAAACAGGACAACAAATATAATAGTTAAGTCTGATTTGTACTAGCATTAATTATAATACTTAAAGTGATAAACTGATGAATTTTAAGCTGCTCTCATTTATATAAATAGTAAAGGCAATCTTTTTATCAAAACTGGAAACCTCTTAGGAAGTTTTTCCAACTGTTGATATCATGAGTAGATGATCATTTTTTTTTCTAAAACAATCTGCAAATGTCCATTTTGAGATATTTGAAATACTTCAAACCAAAAATATTTTCTTCTGTTCTTCTGATATTATTGTAAAATGTATACCATTGCATCTTAACTTTCAAATTCACCTTCAATATTCAGCATTTGCTTGTCAGGTGGGTCATGCTAAGTTGCTGTTGTCTGCCATAAAGTATGCTTTGACGATATCCGTTTTAAAATATGCACGATATTATACACTAAACCTACCTTTGGTGAATCACTTCGCTGGAAGTATTTCATGTTAAAATATTTGTCGTGCTAACATGATTTGTATTGTAGCCAAAAATTTGTTAACTTTTAGCAAAGCATTAAGAGTTACATATTTAAATATTCAAGCTTTACCCAATTATGATTACAGGTATTTTTATAGTTTTGTAAAAAAATGGCAAAAAGTTATATTTTTTGTCAACTTGTTTACTAACTGTGTATACCTATATTTCTTTGTTTAAATTTGATGTGCTTTATTTAATACACTATTCAACATGTGGTTATTTAAATAACAAACAAAGTTTTAATCGATATCTGAGTTAGTTGATGCTTAATTGTTTTTTTTTGTAGTCACCACAAAATTCTCAGAATATTAGGAATCTTACCCATCAAAACTACTATGTTAGGATTTAAAAAAAAAATAGTGAGTTGTTTGGTTAAGACTAACTATACAATTCAATATGAAATACACTGCTCAAAGGAATTAACACACCACCAAAAAATATCCAAAACTTTGATGTTTATTGGTGTCCAAACGACATTTTTGTGAAGACGAATTTATTTATGAACAGAAAATTACAAGGAGTTATATTTAACTGTCTGCACATTATTTAAAATCTGTTGGTGGAAAAAGCAAATATTTTAATGTCAATTTGATTCGGCTTACACAAAATCAAATAAGTATTGTCGATGTTCGTACTTACCTTACGATGTTAATACATTGTATTTTTATCGACATCATATTTTCCATAACTGCATAAATGTGTGTGTGTAGAACAATAGAGACAAATAATTAGGAGATTTTTTGTAGTTTTATGAAAAAGGCAACTTTATACACTTTTTCTTTATTGAATTATTCTCAGGGATAACTACAGAATGGATTGATTCATAAGTTTAAAAAAAACTGTAAAGACAAAAGTTGTAGATGATAATGGTCGAAATGAAACAGTATAACCTCTATTTTTATAAAAGCGGTTGTTTTCAAGTTAGGATACAAGCTTGTTTTTAAAATATAGGTCATAGTTGGCTGTGCCTTTATTTTTATCTTTATATAAAACTCGACAAACTTTTTTTCAGAAACAAAGTAGTACATCGTTGTACATTGTAAGGCTTGAATATAAATGAATAAAGCTTTGTTGTTCTGGTGGTTTCTAATAAAAAAAGATAAAAAAAATATGTTCGTGTTAGGAAATAATTGAAATTGTAATTGTTCTGATCTTCACTAGCCTTGCTAGCTTTAAAAGGTCTTTTATTGCTCCAGATGCTCAACAGGCATAACAAATATTTTTTGTAGACGTAGGAAAATCCATATTTAACGTCTGATGTGTAAAAATATTCAATTCAATAAACTTTTTTTTATACTAAAACTGTCAAGTAACAATGTTTTCTTCAACTATTTTCAATGATTGTTTTGTAGTTTGAAAAGAAGTCTTCACAAATAGAGAGCTTTCTATATATTAATAGTGGATTGAAGGTATCTTTTTATAAAGCTCATTCCTATCAAACTAGTAACTAACAAGGGCAAATGTTTTTTAAGGTCTAAAGTACCACAAATGTAAATATAAAACTTTATACTTAAAAAATTATTGCCATTCAACTGATAACAAACAACTGCTTAGCTATTTAGAGTGTTAAGAATTGCATATATACATTGAGACTTCACGCTTTAGTGTGATTTCCTTACCTTTATTCCTTTAGCATAACCAGCATCCATTGTAAAACCCCAAAGAGTGTTTGAGCTGCAAATATACAATTATTTTGGTACCACATATTGAATATTAATTTCTAAATTTGAAAGACAATAAACAACTCTCTGCCACACTTCCTGAAAGTATCATAAGCTGTAATTTCTGAATACTTGTTCAATACCTATTTTATTAGTTAAATTTTATCTTGTGCCCCACAGAATTTTAATCATCTTGAATAACATGGGAATATCATAGTAATCTCCTACATACATTTTCCTTTTTACTAAATTGTACCCCTTCTTTTAGGAAGAACCAAAGACAATTTTGAAATATGTGGTGCAATTCAAGTTTTTTTTAAGTCGAAATTGTTTTTGATACTATGTGAAAAAGGATTTCTAGTAAAAAGGAATGCAAAAATTGTCTTAAACATCTTTTGAAAATTTCCCTATTATTTGGGATAGTTCAAATTCTGTAGGAGACAAGGTATATCTATATATAACTCCAAATGTTTTACAGATCTACCGTAGAATTTTTATGGACAACGGTGATTCTTCATCTTGTAAGTTGGAGGATATCTATGTGCTACTTAGGTATTCATAATGGATTTGGAAGGAATTCAATTGAAGAACCCCCACTGAAATGTGAAGGTTACGGATTTCCGCAGAAATTCGTTAAATATATGAATCGAAAAAATTTTGGTAAGCATCTAATGTTGCACAGATTTGCCAAGCAACCGCAAATGTACTTGTTCAGTTTTTTCGGCTATTACATTCGAAAGTACAACTTTATCCCACTCATCCAACGCGAGAAAGTGGCTCTTTACCTGCCTAGGCAGCAAAATATTTTATCTGACTGGTAACTCAGAGAAAGAGAGAGCCTCTTTCTCGCATTGGAATAGTAGAATGTAGTAGCCGAAAAAACATTGTATGTACCACGCCAGTAAAGTGTCTATCGAACTCATTTGGTTGCTCGCCTTGGCTCTCAATCTCCAAACTTGTTCGATAAAGTGCCACTTTAAAAGTGCCGTAACAATTGCTGATTTAGCTTTAGAATCGTAAAACAGTTCAACGTAACCAAGGAAGCGAAAATTATTTGTAATGGTATCACCATAGTAATCTTAATACTGATATAGCCAGTGCATATGACCAAAATGTTTTATCCATGCCCGTTTACAAGTTGTTAATGAGAAATTTGGATAAAATTGCCAGTTTTTCAGTTGTCGAGATACCATGTTGGGTCTTCCTCAAAATATGCGTTCCTAAATTGTGAAAAGCGGAAAACTCGATAAGAAATACGGGAATAGCTAGAAAATTGCCATGATTAAGTCAATTACAAGGCTTGTACTTGATACAAAACGACATTATTTGAACCGCAATTGGGGTAGGTTATGTACGGCGACAAAAATGCGTGAAACAAGATTTCTTACCATAAAAAACGCTGGACGTCTTGATTACTTCTCATATTAATTACTGCTTGATAATTTTCATGAACTTATTGTGGCGGTTTACAAGTCTGTTAATGTTAAACGCCTCAGAAATCGCGCGGTAAAAAGAACGCTCAAAAGTGCTTAAAAACGCATTCGCGTAGGACGACCGGACGTTAAGGAGCATGCGACACTCCGCGTCATGAAGTAATTCCAAATTGATATATTATTTTCTTGAAAACTAAGTGCGACCGCTAGAAACGGATTTCACATTCGTGTTCAGGAGGCCACTTTCTAGGGGTATGCATAATTTGAGCTCGATAGGTAATGGGACGCTATAGTAAATAGTTACTGCTGTGTTTTCTGGAAAAGTCTTTTAACAAGCGTCCGTTATTATTTAACAATTAACATGGATTATTCACAAAATACATAATAAGGAAGTCGAATCAAATCGCAATTTTCAACTATCGTCGGTTTGGTAATCAAACACGAAACTAGAATTGAAATTGAATCGCAATTTCGGCAATTCTCACCCGACTGAGCAGTATTCTCAAATTAGGAGAATTTCAGTATTTCTAACGCAAGATATACTTATTAACAAGTCAGCCTTACCTTTATTACAAAATCCTCGGCTTCTTTTTCCTTTTGACGTTGTTTTTCTCGGCGAAAATTGTCCATTTTCGATGAAAAATTCTTCGATCGGCAGTTAACAACGCAAGCGTGGGTAGGCGTTGGAAAATGGCGGGATAGCCTCGCACCCCAACAAAAAAAGTTACTGTTCCGGGTTCTAGAACAATTTTGAATTTTGCCCGCGAATTTGTACGGAAAACTTAAAAAACTTGTTTGGATGGTGCTGTTGCGTTCCTAAATGGTCTTTTTGGGTGTATAGACGTAAAATATGGGTTTGATTATTCAGTGATCATGGTTAATATAATTTTTCTCTTTACAGAAACGGATTTTGGGCTAAAAGCGCTTGGATAAGCAGCCTACTTGGTGGTTTAGTTGATTTTTTTCTGTAATTATTTCAATTGTATGAGTTACTGTTATTATAAGAATAAAATATAAAAGCTAACTTGTTGTAGTGTTTATTTTGTCCCGCTTTGTCAAAAAAAGATTGAAAGTTAAGCTGCAACATCATAATGAAAACTAGCAGAGCTAAAGGAAAAGTTAAATAAAGAAAGATTCGCTGTTTTGTTGACCTAACTCAATTCAAGTTGTGGTTTTAAAAAAAGATCATGATTTACTAGATTTGAGTATTTCTTTAAATCCTTCTATCTCATTTACTTTTGATGTTACAATACTAAAGATGTAGATAATTTTATTCTTAATAAAGTAGTTATGGGTTTTGTCATATTTGATATGTGACATAAACTTGTGTTGGGTAAGGATTCGTAAAGATATAACACTCGGTATAGTTATTTTGAAAAATACCAGAGTTGTGGCTAATTTTTATTTTCAGACACCCAGTCCTTAATAAATGTATTTTTTTTCACTAGCCCAACAAAAGAAATGGTAAATCACAATGTGGTTTCAACAAGATATGGCACTTTGCCATATAGAGTTAGAGCCAAGCATCTATTGTATAGTCTGCCTGATTTAGGTATACTTATCCCAGTCTTCCAAGGTTATATTGCTACAGTAAAATATTTTAACCCAAATAATCAGGGGTTACTCATTACTTCAGGTTCCATTAAAAAATACCAACAAACAGGTTATACATTATTTGCAGGTACCCCAGATAGGCATTATCAATAAACATTTTTTAATAATGTGGTTCTATATTTAAAATTATTTCCATCTTATGTAAGTTTTGCAGTTGTCACTTTCTATTTGCTAAATGCTGAATACTGGTACATTTTACACCCATGTATAGTGCCTAAAATATAATAAAAAAAATAGGAAGCTCCATTTAAAGAAACAAAGTGTAAATATATTTAAGGTAATGGTATCCAAAAACCCTTGTATGTATAATACAGTTTTGCATATTCTGGCTCACAAACTGAAGTAAAATAAAAAAGCACTGAAGTACTTGGCCAAAAAAATAAATATATATATTTATTTTTTAATGCTTCTAAACAAATACATTGTCAAAAACAAATTGTAGTATAAAACATTCTACCTCTTATCAACCCAAAATAATAGCATTTTAAAACAACACCAGTAACATTACTTGCAGAAAAAATATAACTAATTTAATGACGAAGTGAAGTAGAAAGTAGAAATGAAAGTTGCACATTGTTACTCAAATAATAAATGAAAAAATAAACACAAACATCTTACTGGAAAATGCTTTATTATCATTCAAGTTAAATATCACATTTTCAATTTTCTCCATTCAATATCCAAGTATATCCTTACCTCATCTGTCAGTTTCTCTCCTAATGTTGTCAGCAAATGTCTGACCTCTGCTGAACTAATGTAGCCATTCCCGTCCTTATCAAAGTGACAGAGACCTTCAATAAAGTCATCAGCTGTGTGGGCACTATGGGTCTTAGAAATTTCCTACAGACAAAGGTCAGATTCAAAGCAAGTGGAAAGTTGAAATCCAAAATTGTGGGTTTGACAACTTCAGCATATCACTTTGTATTGAAAGGAATAAAAATTATTTTCCAAGTAGTTGTAAGATCATGAAACTGGAAGAATTGCTATGCAGCTAAATACAATGAACTGTTGTCTTGATACAGGTGTTTAAAGGAGTTTCAAAACAGACAAATTTGAATTCTATGCAAACAGGACGGCCATGACGGCAAACCAATTGCAGAACTTTAGTCTAACAGGTAACAGTCCCTAGCCTAACAACTCCATCTGAAAATTCCACTAACATTAGAGACTAAAATAATATCAAACAAATTAAACCCTATGTTGAGATTTTACCACTTTAAATTTATTTTATTATAAGACAATAATCATTTAAAAAAGGTTTGTTCTAAATGTATTTTCATCTTGTGCAATCACATAAACATTATCACTGTTAAAAATACAAATTAATTGGATGATTACATCCCATATTTACAACTCCTGATAAGATTAACCAGCTGTACAGCTTTTCACATAACTGTTGCTCAATTTCGTGTTAAGATGTACAATATAGCTGTGGTGGGAGCAGGCATCAGCGGTATAACCACAGCTTACACAATCAAAGAGCATTTAGGGCCTTCAGTGCACATAACGATATTTACTGAAAATGAAAGCCCTAATACAACTTCTGATATCGCAGCAGGTGCAATCACTCCTTACATCTGGGGCACCATGACAGAAGAAGAAAGCATGTAATGAAGGTAAAACACTACAAAATTGTGTTTATTTAAGATTTGTTCCAGTAAATGGACACGAGCAACCGTAAAATTTTTGAGTGAGCTGTGGAAAGCGGGATATGCCGAAGAGGCTGGTGTTTCTTTAGTACCAATGGTCAAGTTGACTTGTAATGATGAATTTAACGTTGAAGTAATTGTAAAGTCAACATTGGGGTCTATGTATCTTAATAGGGAACAACTTAAGCGGTATGGGCGGGACCACAACAAAAACTTGAAGTAATAACACCATTGTAATTTTATTCACAAAAAAACTGAAACCAATTTTCAGAAATGGTGTACATTATGTAACATTCACATGTGAATCTTCAAAATTTATTCCATTTCTTCGTAAACGTGTCATACAGTGTGGAACTGTCATCAAAAGATGCAGAATTTCAAACTTCGATGAATTGCAAGAATTTGACGTGATAGTGAATTGTTCTGGATTGGACTCCATGAAATTAGCTTTGGATGGACGTGTTGAACCTATAAGAGGTCAAATCACGAGGGTAACAACTTCCATAATTATTGAATGATTTTTTTTAAAATATGATTTAGATGAAAGCGCCGTGGATCTTCAGTGGACTTACGTGTGGTGCAAACTATGTGTATCCTAAGTATGTTTAAAAAATGTTTCTGAAACAAATGTTAATTAAGCTAACTTCAGTATGGAAACCACTGTACTCGGTGGGGTAGAACAACATGGAAATTATAACCTGGAAGTGGATGAAATTGACAAGGAAAGCATAACGAACGCTTGTTATAGCTTACTTCCACAGCTAAAGGTAATATTTCTGGTAAAAATAAAAAGTAGATGGCATGAATTTATTCATTTTCAATACAACATGTGTTGAAACAAGAATTTATAATAAATTAAAATTAAATTCTAAATTTGCATGTGATAATGATTTCTAGTGTAACAACTGTTTGACGATATCATATATTAAGAAAACTGAGGTTGCAACGATATAATACACCATACTATGTAAGAAGACAAGCGGCATCTATAAAGATGAGTATTCAGAGCTGTCATATTTGACTAGCCTTCTCTTTTGATATAGTCATGATATTGAGTATACATATAGCTATAGTTTTCAGATTGATATGTTGTTTTTTTTTTCAAAATAAAATGTTCACTTTTATTTTATTATTAAAATTTATAATGGTAACTAGATGTCTTTATGCTATTAGAATCATTTCGAAGCTGAACTGTCTCTTTGGGTCAAAGATGGCGACTATGAATACTAACTTTTATAAAGCCTTACTTTCTTACTGTTAGTAGATTTTTATGCTACCTTGGTAGCTTCATAATTTTGTATTTGACATTGGAAGGTTATATAATAACACTAATACTAAAAAGTAGTTAATTTTGACATACAATTTGGTTAACTGATAAATTCACATTGTAGGTTGTTTGACAACGAAAATAAGCACATTTACCGCCCACATAAACCCTTTTTCAACATTGTTCACCATGGTCCTCATTGTGCATGCTCACAAAATAAATAATACATGGCAGAGAAAAGTTGACTATTTTTTTTTCAGAATGCTGAAATATTAGCATACAGGGTTGGACTAAGGCCTGGGAGAGACAAAGTAAGAGTTGCATCTGAAATAAAGAAGTGTGGGGACAGGATTTTAAAAATTGTACATAACTATGGTCACTGCGGAAACGGCATCACTCTTTCCATTGGTTGTGCAATAGACGCTGCCAAATTAGTTGAAAATATGTTAAATTTAAATAAGAGCAAGCTATAATATTTAATAAATTAATGAGGGGTAGAAAAATAAGTGTACTGGTAAAAGATGAGGCGCACAACATTTGACCTACTGTTAACAATTAAACTAATTCTTACCTTCTTAGTTAAAAAATATATAAAAATTTGTTATGAAGAGGTGAGGGTTAATAATAAAAAGACACTTTGTTATATGATGGGTATAGTCAAATTTTATTTTTTCGTAACATTAATTTCTTCAATAATGTACACAACAAAGCCTAAGCGCTACATTATAGGCCACTACAATCGAAAATTCTTGGTAAATATACAAATATCAAATCTTCCTGGCTAGTACCAAACGGTACAACGTACGAAAACCCTATTTACACTGTTATAAAAAATTTATACGGTTTTCACCACTGTACAAGTTCTGCCAAGAGTTGCACTCTAAGAAACTAACCTTGTTTTTATTTTTTCATATATATATTGTCTGCTCTCAGATTAGCAAGGGCGAAAAGCTCAAACGAGGGGCGAAATGTCGCCTCCATCGGTATTGCTGGTTTCAAGCTGCAGTATGTTGTAAATAGTTTATGAAAATACACTTTAGTTTGCACCCCTCCCCCTTAGTTTTTAACAAAACATTTAGAAGTTTTTTTTTTGTCGCTGTGTGTATCATAAAGATGAGAAAGAGATCGGCAATTTTCAAGATGTAAAGCTACGTATTGAAAAATATGTTTTAAACTGCAAACTGTCACAAAATGGCCATGTTTGTGTTTTGCTTTGTCCACTTGGTTAGAATCTGATAATGAAATGAGAATAATGTTTCTCCCTCTTTTCTTTAAGCACTCTTGCTAAGTATACTAATTTTTCGTCATATCTAACGATTTTGTGACAGCTCCTTTAAAGGTCAATTTTAATCTTAAGACGTTCAGATTCAGAAAATGTGAATATGGCAACCAAAACACAAAATTTTGGGAAATATCACGGCAACAAAAGCTACTGCTTTTTTCCATATATGGGACTGAAATGTGGTCGTCCAGAGTTGGCAACACTGCTGTTGTACATCTGTAGGAATCAATATTCCATGGATGTATTTTAAACGTGGAGCTGTGTTTCTAGTTATTTTAATATTTATTTATAGTTTAAAAAGCGAAAAATCATATATTAAATCAAACGTAACAAATCTTTGACCCCTTTTCAATATTTGCATAAAAAATATTTAGACGAACATTAAAAATACTTTTGTCTTAAACTTTTGTTTTAATATACAAAGCTTTTATAAGCACAAAATATAGTTTAAAATTTGCACGATTCCAAAATGTGTCGGCCTTTTTTGTATCTGGGCAAATTTAACCTGAAAAATAAAAGGTATATATAACAAAAAAATCAGCAGCTGCTTTTCACATAAACTGAAAACCTCATCCTCATAAATGGAAGAAAAATTCAGAAACTAATAATTTGGTATGTACAATTTTTCTGTATCTGAATAAATTACAAAAAGGCACAATTTATGACAACTAAAACTTTTTAAACTGCACACCGAGCTTAAAATGTCAATACAGACAGCAAKWTGCAAAAAAACTGAAAAAGTACAAAAATTGGATTCCCCAGAAGGATCATAGAAACATGCAAGCAACAAGACATCAATCCGCAGCAGATTCAAAAMACAATTCCTGTGCAAAAATAAACTTTCTTTTCCTCCCCCCTTCCTATGTCGACGGCAAAACAAAACAATTTTTATAATATCACCAATGTTTCGCCACTTTTCCACCCCACTGCAGCCCGATATAACTTCAAATGACCAACCTATCATCTAATCTATGTACTTGATTCACTAATTTGACTTAACATCTATGTTAATAAATAAAGGTGTATGTATACGTCAGCCGAACTGCTCCTTCAAAAAAAAATCAAGTCTTTGGTATACAACTTAAAGTTAAGTACAAAAAAGAAGAAAAAGAGAAACGTTCCTACAAATCATTTTTTTAAAGCCGAACTAAAACAGTAATACTACAGAGTAACCCAGGAACTCGACCGCCCGGCAAGGAATTTCGACACGATAAGGCAACACTGCACGAAATTCCCCGGCGCGGTCGCCGCTCTCACAATTATTATATTTTTTAACCCGCATGTACCTCGAAAGTTTCTAAACAACGTCGTCATTCGCCTTCGGAAACGGTCACCTCCCTCAGCACCGGGTTCTGATCTGGCAATGGCGCCGATTCGATCACGGGCGAATCGGGAGCGCTATTGTCAGATCCCTTGTCCGAAAAAGGCTCAGGGGCCGGCTCTGCGTGTTCCTCTTCTTCGGGAATCGTCTCGGACACCTCTTCAGTCGACACTGTCCTGCTAGATGGTTTCAAGTCGGTGTCCTGCAAGGTAAATTTCCATTGGATAAACACCCTATGAATTTTGGTGTAAAAAATGTTGAGAAAAGTTAAAATTCATCAAATGAACATTACTGCAGCCACAGACACTGGCAGATGACAGTAATTTAATCAATTTCGGGAAAACACATATATAATAATAAAAATAAATAATAATAAAAACATATATAATATGTACAAATGTAAAAAAGATACAGTTCTATTCTAAAAATTTAAGGACATCCATCATTTATAAAAAAATCTTTATTCTGTAAACCTCTACAAACGTCATTTTTATTTAGAAATGTGTTTTTCAAAAACGGTATTATCTAGTTATGGTAAACCTCATACAAAGTTACATTAAAATTCAACCTAATCAAAAAATGCAATAATATATGGGGTGTTCTATTTAAAATAAGAAAGTTAGTGCCTACAGCGCTATTATGAACCACACTGTACATGTGTACATAATTTTATGTTGTAGAGAATTTGAAACCAATTCACTTTGCTTTATACATTTATTTCGTATCTTTAATACTTTCTGAGATACAGAAGAAATACGCTTTAATGGAACACCCAGTATAAGCAAAAAAATTTTTTCATGCAAAATCACTATAATTTTCTGACATAACATTACAGAAGTCATTTTCATGAACTAAAAGAGGATATTGTATTGTATTATATTAGAAATCCCCATGATTTTTTAAACATATGTAACGGAATAGAAAAAGTTGGTAAATAAGTAACGTTAATAACTCACCTGTGCTCTGACAGATGTCACCCCCTCAGGCGAGTCGTCTTCACCACATGGCCTCAGAACTAAGTAAAGCAATAAATCGGAGAGGGAAATTATGCCGATAACTTTGTCGTCGTCGTCCACAATGACCAATCTGTGAACCTGCAAATATATGTAACCTTGCAATACCATAGACACACAAAAAAATCCTCTGCTTACGATGAATACAGTTAAATTACACATGCGCACAAGCAAAAGTTGCTTTAAAAAAAGCAAGTTTGGAAAAATGCAAAGCATACAGATTATCAGCAAAAAATCTTACCTCTGCCCTAACAATTTTTTCCATAATAGCATACAACGTATCGTCCAATTTACACTTGTGTACACCCTCGAACCATTCGTTTCGGTGCTCATTTGCTTTTTTCAGCGACACGTCTAAATCGTTATAAGTTTTCTCCGCCGCTAAATTCTGAAAGAAAAAAAAATCGTAGAGGGATAAGAAAAACAGCAGGTGCAACCACTCACAATTACATCGAACTTAGCGTAAATGTCCACCAATCTCCCTTCGGTGTCTATAATCGGCAGGGCAGACACCCTCCTTTCGACGAACTTCTTTAAAGCTAAAATAATCGAGGTGTCTTCTGTCGCTGTTTCTATGTCATCGTACGTTCCGATTCTGAGTTCTGCTAATGTCTTATTCATGTAACTAGGCTTTGGTAATTCATTTATCTACAGCAAAAAAAAGAATCCAACAATCAGAAACTACTAATTTATAAATAAATACATGCACAATGCACAATTAAATTTTCGAATACCAATCAAGAAAACGCTTCAGTTTAGGTAAACAAAGCTGTCAAACAATGTAAATCAGCAAAGCAAATAATTTATCAATCAACGAAGAAACAAGTAATATAATTCAACAAGCAATCAATCAATTTTATTGAGTCCATCAAACAACAAAAGAAATAATGGTAGATAAATAAAACAGAAGTTGTTCAATTGTCAACACAACAAATCAAAGTAGTTCATCAGTAATCAATAACACAACTTAATGTACTTTAACAATTTATTGCAGTTTTTTATTCAGCTAAAGCACAGAATCCACAAAAAGACGCAAACAATTCAGTATCAGTAATCAGTAAGACAGTAGTAGCAGTAGTAGTACCACTTTAGCAATAGCAAAATAATATTTGGAATCAATTCAGTAATCATCAGATAAATCAATGAAAAATAGCAACTTACAACAATATATGTTGTTCACCAATTAGCAAGCAAAGCATTATTAGTAGTTTAGCAATATTTTAACTTAATTTAGTAATCAGCAAGTCAAATCAATATAGTTCAGCAATCAGTAAGACAGCAGTAGAATTCAGCAAATTACAATAATAAAATAAAATAGTTAGGCAATTAAAAAACAAACAACAAGAATCAACAAATAAACTGTAACTTGAATGTTGAATCAATCAAAGGTGATGAAGTAATACAGTAATAATAAAAAGGACAACGCTATTATCGATCAAAAAATGCAGTTAACAAAACATTTTATTTATTCTATCGGATTGTGTTCACAATAATAATACTGTGTGCCCGTCTTGTCTTGCAGTTTTATCAATCCTATATCTGTACCTCACAGGTTAACTGTATAAGTTATTTTATACTATGTAATTTGTTCAGGGCAGCGCATCACATTATTAGAACCAGCCAAATATTTAATTGTGGGATCGTAGGGCATTATAAAAACTTGAAAAAAATCCTATTTTTAAATTTACTCATCGAGAGTCTCTGGATTTTTCAATTTACTTATGAGAATTTCTTTAATATTAAGGCGAACTTGGTACTGTATACCTGAATCTTTTTTGCTGTATTTTGTAATTAGTAATAGTTAATAAACGAGATCGGCTAATTCTTTGATTATTAATATATTACTTTAAATAGTCCAGTTCCTATTATTTTTATTTCTTTTATCCTTCTCGTGAGTTACATTACATGACGCCATCAGACCAGTAACAAAACAGTGGTGACTGAACATCAATGAATCAATAAAATCAAAAAAAGTAACGCTTATACTTACATACAAAAACAGGAATCGCAGTATCCTCTTATGCGTCAGAATGTACAGAACATTCCCCGTATCAGGGTCTATTACAGGTAATCGATGTATTCTATTGTGGATTAGAGTTCGTATAGCATCATACAAGGAAGCGTCGGGACTTATGTAGGTCAAGGGTCGTTCGTCTTTCAACACTCGACGCCACGTATCCAGCTTGTGTTCTTCCAGCTCTTCCATGGCGACGCTCGGCGACTTGTAGTACATCCTGAGGATCTTGATGAAGTCCGTTATAGTCAGCATGCCGACGAACTCCTGCTGGATGCTGTCCCACAGAGGAGCAGCTCTAACTCCTAAAAGCGACGTTGAAAAAAAGACGAAAGAGATGCGAATGACGGCTTACCATTATATACTAGTGCGAAGAACGCCTTTTTTACTAAGAGTTGGGTGTCGAAGACAACCAGTTTCGCGGAGGTCGGTATCAGATCATAGCACTTATGGAACTTGAAGAACTTCACGAATATTTGCGATTCATCTTCTTCTGCAACGAAAGGGAACATTAATGAAAGCAGATGAAGATGCAGTCTGGTTTATATTCGAGACTATGCATGTGCTTGAAGGTCTTGCCATTCGAACTGTCACTGTCATAATTTGGCAGCTTCTAGTACCAAATCAAACTCTATGGGCATCCCACTAACTAGCTAAGGTAAAGCAAACTCTTACTAAGATGAGAATTACATTATTATGAGAACACTTTTATGCCCTTTTGTTTTTTAATTGATCTCATTTACTTATGTCCCAAGAAAATACGTATAAAGAGCTTTAATTCTTGCAAATACATCCGCAAACTTTCTATAAAATATTTACCTGTGAACCTATTAAATCTCTCCTAATTAGCTAATTAATTAGCTTGTACTAAGTATCTAAGCTGACGATGTAAAAGATGTCATCTAGTGATAGTAGAGAACCAGACATTTCTAGTGTTGAAAGTAGAAAAAGAAAAAGGAATGTAAGCGGTTGGAAAAAGAATAAAACAAAACTTGCACGTTTGCATGGTCAGTCATATGTTTCCATAAAGGGCAAACGTGTTGAAGCAAAGACTGTAGGATCTGCGTGCAAGTTAGTTAACTTTTGTTTTTTTTGCAACCAAAAATGCATGAAGCAGTTTACTGAAGCAGAAAAAGATGAAATAGTCTGTAAACAAAAAACGAGCAAGGACTTATGAAAGTAAAACCCAATTCAGAGACATCGTTCGATTTGGAAGACAGATGTACAGACAGAAGCCTTAACGACAATGCAAAAAGAGTAGCTGCAGCGGAACTGATGGTCCATAAAAGGCGTGCAAAACCATTTTATAACAACATTAAAGAAAGAATTTAGATGATAATGCCATCTGTCAGCATTACACTGACATAATGACAAAGCCACCTAGCTGCCTTAACGGTTACTGCTTCCTAAAGGAAGTGACCTGTAGCCTGACAAATTGGCATGCAACTGCATACTTCAATTTGACAGCAGGCTACAGGTCCTTTAGGAAGTAGTACCCGTTAAGGCACCTGGGTGGCTTTGTCATCATGTTAGTGTAATGCTGACAGATGGCATTACCGTCTAAATTCTTACTTACATCATACCATTGCTTTGGTATATAGGCAAAACCAGTTCTATGCCGTGCTGTCTGCACTAGACCTAAACTGCACTGATGAGCTGTAATGACAGCGAAATAGATCTATCTGCAGTTGGTTGAGGTGCAGACAGCACAGCATAGACATGCATTTTGAAATTAAAGAAGTTTAAACTTTGTGTAATGAACGCGCAGAGAAGTAATGGGCGTACCTTTTGACTACATTCAAAATATGCCTCCTGTTCAGAATTTTTTTTATTATAGGCAGCTATGGGTATACGGATTTGAAATACATGATTTCAAGAACCTACTATATGAAGGTCAAACTCGAAAAGGACCTGATGAGGTATGCAGACTCCTTTATGACTACATAAAGAATCATATACCTCCTGAAATAACTATTGGGCTAATATAACTGGGGACTAGAAAAACGTGATCATGTTAGGAAAATTGAAAATGACATTATCTAATCTTGTCTTTTACAAACAGTATCACTACAGTAGGGTAGCGATTTATTTTAAAAAGCGAACACCAACAGTTTCATTAAAATTTGCTGATACGCAGGAATGACCTACACCAGGCAGTACTTCCTTCTACATTTTACCTTTTTCTAAGAGCTCCACGAGCC
Source organism: Rhyzopertha dominica (assembly GCA_025024175.1). Taxonomy (NCBI): domain Eukaryota; kingdom Metazoa; phylum Arthropoda; class Insecta; order Coleoptera; family Bostrichidae; genus Rhyzopertha; species Rhyzopertha dominica. The sequence goes on along the minus strand of QCXZ01000001.1, from coordinate 3,749,601 downwards.
ACTCCTTGTACGGCTGTGAAATCTCTTCGAATTCTTTGATCTCATTGATGCTGTATACCTCTTCATCTTCGTGTATCGGAGCCAATCGGAACTTAACGTATTTTGAGAACAAATGCAGACGCAACATACCACCCCCCTCATCGCATCAATGGAAAAGTTCCTATGACCTAGGGGAAGTTTTTAACGTTGGCGAAGTTGCTAGCTATTTCGGGGGAGATCGTCGGCTGTTGGCAGCAAGAAATTGTCACAGGGCGTTGAAAATAGCGCATTTTGGTTCAGTAAACCTCTGATTACGTGGGTTGATTGATATTCGGCGCAGAATTTGAAAATTTCGACCGCGATGGCCTTACAGGAATAGAAGTCTTGAGCGCGTTTATTTTTGAATTGAAAGCACGCAGTTTGAATTATGAAAAGCTAGCTGCATTCATTGCAAAGCGTCTCGACTGTGGAAGCTGTCCAAGTAATTTTTTTGACACCACCTGCTAGCAATATTTAATGGGCGTGACGTACGAAGTAATTGTGCTTCAACGGCTTTGATCTTCAAAAACTCGTGTAATAATTTAACAGTAAAAAAACATAATATATTAACCTTAAATAAAATGTCGTTCGGACTTATAATGCATTTAAACTTTCTACAAAGAAGACAAATACATTTGTCCTTTGGTATTTGTCTATTGATTGTTTGTCCATGCGGTCTTCTTCCATTATTGTAACCACGATAGCCGCAAAAGTGTTGTCAGGCTGCTACCCTGATGTCTCTAACTTCTACAAAGAAGATAAATACCCTAACTGTATATTCAGTTCAGATTACACCAACAAAACCTAAACATCACTGAAGATGCTGCCAGCGAAGAGCAGTGAAACGTTTGAAGAGAAAGAGGGACCACGGCATAAAAGCTCGGGAGAAATCACATCAGATCTTTAATAATTACATGAATTTCAGTGTCATCTACTGAAATCTTATGCAATCTGTAGTCAGTCGGACAGATTTTCTCTTAGTCTGTTGTGTTTGCAGCATGACCTGGACAGGAAGGTATACTTCGCTCGAAAGTGTTTTTAAGAATTTCATAAACCTTGCAGCAGGCCCGTTAACACCATGTACACTCAAAGGCTTAATTGATGAAACGTCTAGCTTTGGCACACGAAGTAGTTTCCCTAAATATAGGAAAACGAGCGATCAGGGCAACGGTCTACCAGATGATTTATTAGGGTAATATTTGCATATTTAAATGGGCATTATGGACCCGTCCGCAACCACAGGTAAAGTTTTAGCAGAGCAGTTTCTTTGAACCGTCGGTACCGTGTTATTATGTGAAAGTAATGGCTAATATTTGTCTTGAAAATCAAAACCTACACATTTGAATATTTAAACAATGCAGGAACAAAATATAATTTTTTGTCATATTTTTGCTACAGCTATTTCTGTTATTATGTTGGTGGACCTTTAACGACAGGTTTCCAATAATGAAATTCTTCATCTTCCTTAGTGTTAGATTTAATTTTTGATTGGCATAATTTTGGTGTAAGCTTGTTTTGCGGTCACTTTAGCATGAATGTTTTGTTACTTACTAGTTAAATATGCAGTTTGTATATTTTTTCTTGGAGAAGGCAATGTTTTTCACTAAATTGCCAGAAAACAACTTTACAACAAGAATCTCACAATATTAAAAAAAATCAAGTTAAACGCCTGTAAAAGCCAAAACGTTGCGTCGACATTCTAATCAATTTCATGTTTTTTTTGCATCGGCTGTTTTGGTTAATCGTTTAGATAAAGATGTATTAAATAGAAAAAGAAAGGCACGTTTATTAATATGCAGCTTGACAAAAGATCAGGGAGTATACTCTTTCAAGCAATCGACTAGATAGTCTCGGCATAAGTATGCAAGAAAAACAATATTACCGTACTAACTATAGTACCAACTGCAACATAAAAACAAAAAGATAGGTAACAAAATGTTAAACTACGAAACAATGATGTAATGTAATTGTAAATAAACTAATTATTTTGTAATACATTAGTTTGATGCATCTTCATTTAAAAATATTTTTTTGTTCATTGTCCGAAACAAGGCTCCAAATAATTGACATATAATATGATCGCTCAAAAAAAAAAAACGTTCTGCACTGAGGCGACGTTTTATGTTATGAATGACCATCACTAAAGGTTAAACTATAAACATTTAAAATGTTATTAATGCAATTATTGCTTAACGTACTTGTATATTGAAATACCCTGTAGGATGCAAATACGAAACGCTCATTTGTAACACACCAAACATAAAGTTTGAAGACTGAATCAATAATTATTATAACACCCAACAACTTATTGAGAAAACTATTTTTCTGACACATGATCATTTTGGTTTTGTTTGCCTAGGCTAGATGATCAAGTGTCAGAACATGGTGTTAAATATATGGAAATTCAGGAAAAACGGATCTTTATATTTAAGAAATAAATGGTTTTCAGTAACTAGTAACTAACAAATCATTCATGCTAAAGTGACCGCAAAACAAGCTTACGGCAAAATTATGCCAACCAAAAATATAAATGTAACACTCGAGAAGGTAAAGAATTTGATTATTTGAAACTTGTCGTTAAAGTTCCACCAATATAATAACAGAAATAACTGTAGCAAAAAGATTGCAAAACTGATATTTTGTTCCTACATTGTTTAAATAGTGAAATGTGTGGGTTTTGATTTTCAAGACAAATATTAGCCATCACTTTCCTCAGTTTGCAATGAGTTTTGAGTTCACATAAACGGTACCGGTGGTTCAAAGAAACTGCTTTGTTAAAACTTTACATGTGGTTGCGGACGGGTCCATAATGCCCATTTAATATGCAAATATTACCCTAATAAATCATCTGGTAGGCCGTTGCCCTGATTGTTCGTTCTTATGTGTTTAGGGAAACTACTCTACCGCTCCTAGCCGAGGAAGGCGTAATGCCGTTTATCGGCTCTGTAACGAATTGGTTACCGCCATCTACCGTTGGCCAATTCGTGTGACAAAGCTAGGCGTTTCTTCAATTAAGTCTTTGTGTGTACGTCGCATAAAAAGGACCAATAGAGGGAAAGAAATCATTGTAAAATTGATAAAAATTAGTTTTTAGCAAGCTAAATTGATTACTCTCAGAGTTCGTCCTAAATGATGTGATAGGCAGAAGGGAAATGCCAAAATAAATATCCAAGGCAGAATGGAGAGCATCTTCATATACTAAAGCTAACAAAGAGTCGATAGCACCCAAAACTAGGATGAATATGCAATTGCACTAATTAATAACCGACTACTGCTGTTAGGAAACGTCTGTTTTTATTAGCAGTAATCCGGGCTGACAAACAACAAAACCAAAAATGTTTTGACGTTTATCACRTTACCGAAATATAAACAGCGCTAAAACCCTTCCCAAATCCACTAAAATCTGGGTCGTTTAAATCCGCATAAACGAAATTTGATTGGCCATTAAGGAAAATTCACGACCCGAACCTCTTGGCGGCTTATTTTTAGCGGCTCCCCAAGTTTCTGCCGCATACGGTGATTCCCCGGTCGTCAACCACCAACAGCTGATCGGCTCCCCCCCGATTTTGATATTTTGGCGTGCGCTGAATATGTATCTGTCAACGACGACCTACACACAATGCACAATCACCGGGAGGTAAACAAGGCACATAAATTTTCGTCATGCACACTCGCGACCAGCGCTTCCAGCGATCGACTGAGTATATCCCCCTGCCGTGTTATAATTGCAACGCGCGGATGCTTGCCAAAAATCCTAGGATAGCCCGGGCACGTCACTGGCATTTCAAGACTCGGCCCATTAAAAATGAACGGCCAAGTGGGATGAAAATGTAAACAGAAGTTTGTTTGAGTTGTGCGGTCGATTTGCCGAGATGTTGTGTTCTTCGTTCTTCTTTGATCATCAAAGAATCCTGTGGAGGAGTGACGTTGTCTACAAAGTTTATTCAAGTCGTAGAAAAGGCTTCAGAACGCCGACCGTATGGATAAAATGGTTCGATTTTGAGCGATTGCATTCCTCCTTGTTTAACACTTCAATTATCGTATAAATACATCTCTCTCTGGTCGTTGGGATGATGCTCAGAGAGGGCAGCACTGGCGCACAAATTCTGTACGCTGATTGGTCGAGCTGGCTGGTGTCTAAATCCGCGCAGTTGCCAGATTGATGGTTTCGTATAAGAAATTCGAGCTAGTACAATCTACTTATACTAGAATCAAAGTTATTCCTCTCAAATCCAGAGCCACCTCTACAGAAAATTTTAATAACAAGAGAATGGTTTACATACTGCAAGAAAGCACTGAATTAGTAGGCTGTGCTGGACTCCTCGTATGTTTAATCTATCGAGTGCCCTCCCGGATCTCCTGACAATTCTTTAGATTTCTTTTTGTGGGGATCGTTAAAATCTGTAATTTCCATWTAGCTTTTTATAGTTCATCCCTGTGCTTGTCGAATTTGACAGCAATGACGGCGATGGTTGAATTTGAAGTCAGAAGAATGGAAAGAACCATAGAAGATCAAAGAACCATCCAAAATACCCTGGCCAAAAATCGACAGGCAAAATTCTCGCCTCACTTGAAGTATGTTATACTAAGTAACAGCTGCTAAATGGGTTACGCAATATAATTCTGGAAAAACGCCATGGATGACAAGCCAAAGATGTGCTCTTTGTGCACAAGACAACGTTCCTGGTTCAAAGTGCACTGTAAAGATTGATGAATTTGATTCTAGACACCCGTTCTATTTTCCAGATTTGGCACCGTAAGAGATTTTATGCAATTCTCTAAGGCAAATATTAAAGGGTATAGATGGATAAGACCACTTTTATTGCGTGTGTGCATTAAATATTGTTTGGTAGTAGTATTATATTGCTGCTTAACACACTTTCGAATTTTTCTGTAAAATTTATAAACTTAGAAGTAAGTAGGAAATGCAGACATTTAAAGTTACTGTGTATCAAGATTTATTGGACCACGGCAACTATCTTAATTATAGTAAACATAATTGAACCATGTATTTAATCGCAGTATCTTTATCAATGAGGCAAACTTTATTAATTATATCACTAACATCACCCAAAGAGAACTGCTTACTGCCTGTGCATTAAGTGTATGTGGCGAAGTTTTTAAATTATACTTTCTTACAAAATTTGCTTTAGCTGTGAAAATAATAAACTTCTTTCATAAGAATGTCCCTTTTTATAGTTATTAAAATGATACCTAGACATGTTGCAAGAACATTTGTAATGATGTGTGAGAAACTTGAAAGTATGCCTTTTCCTACAATGTATCATTTACGAAATTCTACATTCATTCAAAACCCAATTAATCTTCTGTAATCACTCTGTATCACAAGATTTTACTATAAGAAAAAATAATGTTGTTCAAGAAATCGAGTACCCTTACTTAGTATAAATACTAATTTAATCAAAATCATTACACGTGTATTTTTCAGTATGATTTGTGGTAAATGCAAATTCAGAGAAAGATTTAAAGTTTAAACCTTTAGAACCACGTACCTAACACATAAACCCGTATCATGATACTACAATATAGGTATCGTTTTTCCAGTCAGACGAAAAAATGTTACTTGCGGAGATTAAAGCTGTTGCTCATATGAATTTTGTCTCCCCAAGGTAGACTAAGTAGCCTTAGAGAAAAAATAAATAAAAATAAAAAAAAAAACTATTTCTTCTATATTTAAATCGGGGATGTACCTTTTGTACACGTATTTGTTCTCATTACGAAAACATGTTAAATAAAACGAATATATAAACCAATAACGTCCTGCTGAGCGATGTAATACACGTCAATATACAATGAAGAGAAAAAATCCGCAGGATATATACACAATACCAGCCAATACTATTTGAACAGATGCCAAGAGCAACAGAAACAACATGTTTACATTCGGCATGTGGAATGACCTTCAAGCACAGTATAGTATGAGAGGTAAGAATGATTAACTCACCTAAATCCGAAAAATTGACTTTTTCTATGAACGGGTCCACCACAGGTAACTGAAAAGAAAAGAAAGTGTTAAAAAACATGTCGACTCCTACGTACGTGTTTGTTTTTTTATAGAATCCACAAATAGCTCTTTAAGTTAATATAAGAGGAAGTTTACGTAATATATATAATCATAGTGGATTAAGTACATTGAAAACGCTTATTACTGCATTAGAGTAAATATGGCAAGTGCAGTTTATCTATAAATTCACGGCAGCTAATGTTATCAGTTGCTTGTATGGAATTTCCGGCTATTTGTAATGTAAATAAACTATGACATTTCGGAAAACAAAGCAGATGCTTTTATTGTTTATAATTCAAGAGTAGATAAGGCAAATACGACGTAGAATGTATAATAATGTTAGAACACAGCAATTGATATTTAAAAAATATGCATCACAGTAGTTTTCTCAAAATCAAAGTAGGAGATCCAAATGTTGGCACCTTCCCAGTTATTGGCCCCATTTAGTTTTATGAAGTTTCAAAAATTAACCGTTGGCAACTTTTAACGACAGCATATATTAGAGTATTTCGAATGAGTAAGATTTATACACTGCGTTGAGTTCTTCAATGTTTCCATGTAACTTATTCTCATCAAAAAAGGAAAAAAAAATAAGTAAATCACTTGCCAAGCAGCTGCAACTGAAGACAAACGAAATCAAAGGGTATAGCCACACCTAACAAAAAGGTTTTTATTACCAATCAAGAATTCGTCGATTGATGTAAACATGAGCATCTAATACAAACTTGTCAAATATTTAAGAAAAGACCATATGCAACGTTTGTGCCGTATTCAGTTTGGATATAATGGGAGAGAATGAGTTTAATCTGTCAAGTATTAAGTTAAAAATATATAGAGTTTCTATAAACTTTTAACGCATCTAGATGGTTATCGAACTTCAACAACTATTGCTTGAGAGATGATTGTCATTCTTGTTTGATCATCGTGGTGAACATTTTAAACATATGCTGTTATGGGCGTACCCAGCTTTTGGTCTGGGGGGGGGGGGAAGCAGGAAGCATCAACATAAATAGAAATAATAAATGTTTATAAGATATAGGTATTTAAGTAATTAGTGAAGTATTTATTGCATGAATAATCTTCATGGATTTTCTGCAAGGCGACTTAAAACATCTTCTGTGAAATAAAGACCCAAATTATATATATGTTTTCTATATACACTGATCATACAAAGCCTCTTTATTACTAATTCAGTTATTGATGAACTCAGTTAGGTGAGGTCCATTCAGTTGCATCGCTCTCGCGTTTGACAAAAGATGAGCTGACACATTTTATTTGGGAGGATAAAGATCCGTGATACACATAATGTATAATGATATCATACGAACTACTAAAGGAACATAAATTTAACCTTAAAAGTTCTACTAGGACCACGATTTCTGATTCAGAATTAACACACATCAAAGATGCATTATGCATTACATTAACCGATGCGCTTTTAGTACAGTTTCAACTTCTCACGCCAGAAGCTTTAGAAATTTAAGGTAGGAGTTCATATGTATAGGTGCTAAAGAGACAATTGTAGTAATTTTTACTCCCCAAGGAAAGAGACTCGATGAATAACTAACATTATTAAAACTCAGAATGACAAATGCCTCAGCATTATGCGTCAAGCCAACCTTCTTAGATCGCCAGTGCATTGCTCTCAAAAATTAACCGACTACTTAATATTTTAACCAAATTAAGCTTCATTTAAATAAACTGAAATATATTTAATTGCATTTTATACAACACACCGGGTTTTAATTCGTGCTGATGATACTTTTACTGGATTCCTAAAACTTATATTAAATAAATTAACTTTCATAAACGTGAGTTCGGATGGATTTTTAGTTTTTTGTATTAATTGTTAAAATGTAATGAGAATCTAGAAATTTGGTACAAAAGTTAGAGTTATCACCGCGTATATGACAGATTCTGATGTGATTCCATATAACAGTAGTTAGTTGAACAATCTTTATAGGAAAGGGTAGAAGAACTGAACTAAGCAGAAATCGTGTTGACTCATCCTGACCAAGATAGTCTTTTAAAGCTATATCCGCCCTAAGACAACGATTCGTAACAACAAGAATGTTGAAGTTACAGATTCAAAACGCACATGGCATCGATTAAGCTTGGAAACCATTTGACAACAACTTATTGGAGAAGGTCATTTGCAAAGGTCAAATATGAGTTCTGGATGAAAATTGTGAAATACACTTGCCTATAAATTTTACTGTATTTACAATTTTGTAAAAAAGACAATTTTTAGGTGTACACACATAATTAATCAGCTAAATGTATGGAAAATTGGAAGGGCCCAGAGTTGGCAACCCAGGTCTAGGGGGGGCAGCTGCCCCCCTTGGTACGCCCATGTAGGCTGTAGTGTTTTGTTGCATAATTAATTAAATAAAAAATAGGTAAGAAGAAATTTATAGTAAGTACAAGGAACGGAGAGCTAAAAAAAGTACATTCATATTAGGAAGCTGCACTGCTTGCACATTTTGCAAAATTGCCGTCGAGAAATGGTCTATTTATTGGATGCTAATAACAACCTTATCGATAAAAAATTATATTAATATCAGTAAATATCTCAAGTTACATTCTCTCCTGAAACGAAAATCCGTCCAAGAAATGAATACATTTAAAAAAAATACAGTCGATTCAAAATATTTACTGACTAAAGTAAGGTAATCATGTACTGCTTCAACAAACTCAGTGGTACAAAAGCTCTGACTGTGAAAGGCCTATAATATTGAATAATTGTTCCAATATTGTAATTAATCAATATTTACACAAAAATAATTTGTATTGTTTAATTCAATTAAGAATTGTTTCTAGGATGGTTGTGGAGACAGAAAAAAGTATAGTATTGAACTCGTCGAAAATAGTCTTGCTTAAAAGAATGTTACTTGCGCAACTCATTAAACAATATAAAACTTGATAAAATCACAGATCATTTTAAGATCCTAATTAAGTATGTCTGATCCTGACAATTACCAGAGCCTTCCAAACGGTCTTCGGCGACAAACTATAGTTCTTCCTCTTTATCTTCGCGTACCACTGGTACAGTATGCTCGGAGACGGTGGTGGTGTACCAGGAGAAGGCGGTCCCGAAGAAGGAGTCCCAGACAGAAACGAAAATTTCGGCATCACCATAGTTCACGGCGTACCGGCACTTAACGGCGAAACCGAATCACTTAAAACACGATAAGGAGCCAATATTATCGCAGACTGCACAGTTTTTTCTTGTAACTAGGTGCCTTCATACGTGGCTGGTTGCAGGATGTGCTGTGCTTTCTAAAGTAATCGATTTAAAACGTCGTGGAATTAGACCTTCGGCTCGATTTTTTCCCGATTCGTTCAAAGGAGTTGCAAAATAGGTTTTTATGTACATTAACGTCATCAGGCCAAACAAAAGAAGACACTCTCCATATTTTTCTGGTTGATTAGAAACGCTCTGCTGATTAAGTAGTATTTAACGGGTGCACCATCTCGAGCTTCGGTATGGAAATATTGAATAACTTCGGCAAGTAGTGAAAGTGAATGTTTATTAGTAATTTTTTTTTATTTGATTTAGTCCTTTAAAATTTGTTTCAACTGTACTTACAACACAACATCCAACAAATGACCACCTTTACGAGCCACACAATATTGTGCTCGTTTTTTCGAATTTTCCAATACTTTGGCCAGCATTTCGGGCGATATTGCCTCTATTTCAGCTCGAATGTTGGTCTTGAGCGCTTCCAATGTCGTGGGCTTGTTGGCGTATACTTTTTAGATAACCCCATAAAAAAAGTCCGGCGATGTCAAATCCGGCGATCTTGGAGTGCACTCAATAATGCCACCTTTCGACATCAACCGGACCGGGGCATGGGGCGTCGTCTTGTTGAAACCAGAAGTTCAATAATTTTTTTCGCGCATTTTTGGAATCACAGTGCGTCATAATCCACCGATAACGGTCGCCATCGACGGTTTCGCCCTCACGAAAGAAAAATGTTCCGATGATGGTTTTGGTGCTAACGCCGGCCCAAACAGTGACTTTCTGGTCATGCAATGGCTTTTCGTGGATAATGTGAGGATTGTCTGTGCCCCAGAATCGACAATTTTGTTTGTTCACTCCGCCAGAGAGATGGAAATGGGCCTCGTCCGTGAACAAAATTTGATTCCAAAAACCTGGGCCATTCGAMCCACGCCTTTTCCGTATTCCAAGCGACGGGGTTCGTCTGTAGGCAATAATCGTTGAGTTATTTGCACTTTGTAAGGAAACACGTGAAGATCTTCCTTTAAAATCCTCCTAAGAGTGGTTCCTTTGATGTTTAGCTGCTGGGCACGGTGACGATACGAGAGATTTGGGCTTCTCAAAACACTCTGCTTGACAGTTTCAACAATTTCATTGGAGCATCTTTTACGAACTGAAACGCGTTGATGATTTGCCACAGACCCCGATTCTTCGAAATTTTTAGTCACATTGCGTATGGTGTTATCAGAAGGCACTTTACGACCGCGGTATTTTCGACGGTATGCAAGTTGAGCAAGCACAATTGAACGACCATTTTCCAAATACATGGTCACAATTTCCGCGCGTTCTTTAGGTGTAAAGTTATTCATGGTTAAAATTGTACTGAAATGACGTTGCCAAATTATTTTTTTCTCAAGTCATACCGACAATGGATAACAAGGTTATTCAATATTTCCATACCGAAGCTCGAGATGGCGCACCCTCTATTACACTAACTTAGTAATGTATAGGTTCGCCTAACGATTTAGTGCGATTACAACTTTGCCTTTTTAACCACAACAAGGATTATAAAGTAATAAACCATTAACAAGGGTTCCTCTCATTTCGTCTGGAACGTTATAAAAATGTGTAGTACAATCAAATATTTACATATTAACACGCATTATTACACTTATCGCACCATTCTTTTTTCACAATGTCTCATGTGTGGCTAAGTTTCGTCGACATTTTTCATTGGTCTATCTTCATATCGAAATTTTTTAATTTGATTTAATTAAATTCCGAAATTCGTCGACATTCCATAAACACTTGACGTTTATTAATTTTCTTATAATGAAACTCCATTTTTCTTAGAAAAAAAAATACGTAAACTATCACAACAGCAGTTAATTTTTAGACCTGTTTTAATTAATTCAATTGTCAATACAAAATTATTTTTGTATGCTTCATAAATCATATTTTGATCACCTTTGAAAACCCTCAATGAACTGACGTTTTTTCGCACTTCTGTGTCCTGAATTTCATTTACAGTTATATTTTACGAAATTCGCAGAATATTTCTTTAATAAAATGCGGTAAAATGTTAAACCGCTATTAAGTTGCAATCGCATTACAGCGTTGGTCGAACAATACTAGCGTACGGAGTACCGCAAGGGTCAACACGGGGATAAACATTTGGAATTGAACTTTAGTCGCTTATAGACATGAAATAAATGAAGTTAATAAAGAATGTTACCACCTGGATCAATAAAAAAACAGGTGCGACAACATTCAACCTCTATAAAAAATTGCACATCAAAATTGCAATGTAAACTAATTAATAATAGACGAGAACATGACTTAGTCGTTTCAGGTGACTCATCCGGGTAACAAAAAAATTGTTTGTCGCATGCTCGTGTGCTCATATGATATAATAGGACCGGTTGCCGTTTTAGACTTGTTTTGTAGTAATTGTAAATAATTGATAAAAAATCTCGTTTACTATGTTATTGTTCTACATTCTTATCTCATCGTTAAGCACTCTGGTAAATTATGATTTATGCTCTGGTAAAACTAGTATTGTTCAACGTAAACTGGTAATTTTATAACAATAGCAATTATATGTGGAAGAAAACACACTATTGAAAATTTTGGTACTTAAAAACGAAATAGTATTTTCATTACTTCTCATTTTGTGGTTAATTGAGCAGCGCTTGTTTGATGCTAATATTTTCGAGCTGTTGATATCCGAACGTTTTATCACCACCTCGGGTAAAACCGGTCAATTATGAGGTGAAAAATTCTGATTTTGAGGCGTCAGATTTGACAAATTTTTAGCAGAAAACTAGAAAGTATTAGTCTTTTTTAGGACATGTCTTTGTTTATTTGTCAAKAAGATCGACTGGAAAATGTACTACGCAACACACAAGCATAAAAGCAATTTCGAAAATCTTTTTAAAGTGGCTTTATTTCTTGGGCAATGCTGGGACCGATATTACCATCGTCAAGCGTCAGGGTGGTTGAAAATCAACTATGATAGCGGAAAGATGGGAAAACTGAAAAAATCTAGGTCCTACCTAAAGATCGACTAAGTTTTGGGCTCCTTTAGTCGTGGTATTATAAATTTTAAGGCCTCTAATACACGAAAAGCAGACACATCAAACCTTCTTAAATGGTGGATAAAGAAAATATGTTTGTTTATTCTTGACTTGCAACATTCTTCAAACTGTAATATGAACACTAGTTAATTTTTTCAAGAAATAAATATCAAACTTTCTATTGTTTTTGTTTTGTTAGTTATTCTTTCTGCTGCTCCCAGGCTCGTTCTAGGATCGTGTTCAAAATGATTTAAAGTATTTTACAAAGAAAAAATTTATGTGTTACCACAATTTCTTAGTGAAATTGGTTCTTCAGCTTCGGTTGAAGCAGTTTTTAGCACCTGCAGTACAATTGATTTAAAGCAGCCCTATAATGAGAAAGAAATAACAAAACGTTCGTTTGATACAAATTCACATTGGATGTTGGATGAATTTAAGTGAATTTAAGGGTGTAAAGGGATAAAGGTTTTAGTTACATAAATAAGCTGTCACTCACTGGCAATTCAGCATACAAAGGTCCTTCAAGATGAAACTTTGTATTCTTTCTAAGCAAACAAGACTACGTTAATTTTTTGAATCAATGTGTATCCCTGTCGTCAAAAATAAACTGTGATGAAAAACATGGATCGAGCCAAACGGAATTCCACGAATATTACCGATACAGCTCCAGTATTTCCATAGCAACAACATCAAGCAACCGTTTATAATATTATGTGTCTCACCCACAATAAACACAATAATCGACCTATTATAAGTGGCGCTACTAATTACCACACGGCTTCAACAAACACTGTTCGTAATTTTTTATACATATTCCATTTTTTACTGTCACTTGTAAATTTCTTGTATTTGCACGAAAAAAATCGGTCCCGTTTTTACAACACACATATGTTAACTCCGACCAAATACTGGTAAACAACTTGTTCGGGCGTCTGCGCAATCGAAAATGTTTACAACTTTTATCTGCATCCCAGAAGAATAAATAACGTATTGTTAGTCAGCGCGCCCGAGGTGCGAACTGTTTTTTTCCGTATGTAATTTATTCTCAATCTGCAAAGATTCGAATTTGCAGTCGTATGTACACCGTACTTGTGTTTGTTGGACTGGGCCGGACAGCTTTGGTAAATAATGACGTAACATGCGTATTTGCAGACTGGATTTAGCACGGTGTTTGTTGCAAACGCGCTCTGTTAGCGCGGTTTTATTATTGCAATTACTTGTTATATGGCTACGATTAACAATGTAATAATACAGTCGACTGGCTTGTGTCCAAATACAGGGTGTTCAATTTTCCTCTTTGATTTTCCATGTAAAATCTGTAGTGAGAGTCCTTTTCAAATTCGACAACACAGTGTCATATTTTCATATTTCAGGTTCTGTTCGACCGATTTTTCTGAAATTATGCTATGGGTAATTAAAATGCATTTTCTGGAATTTTTTAAACTCCGTGTCAGCTCTCATTTTCGACCAAATCAAACGGCGTCAGGTCAGGGGAACGTGCTGGGCATTCCATCGCTCCGCGCCTACCAATCCATCTGTCTGGAAACATCGCATTCAAATATCTACGAACGTAGCACCACCTTGCTGCAACTACAGGGTGATTTTTTGAAAACTTCACACCTTAAATAACTTTAAATATAGCAAAAATTTAAAAATTTGCAAAAACAGGTACACTTTTGAGATAAGTTTTTAATGGATAGCGCTTACTCTCTGAGCAGGGTAGACACCCCTTTAAAAATTTTAAATGGAACTATCCATCTTGTGATACATCATTTGAAAGCTTATTTCACAAAGAGTCTGGCCATGTAATTAGTTTTACCACGTTTAACTTATTGACGGGGTAATAGATTAATAGTGCCTACGAAACAGGTTGCTTATTAAATTGAATATTTTGGACTCTTTTCAACAAAATTTATTTTATTTTAGAGCGGAAATAAAATTTGTCCTTACGAGAACCCAAAATTTAAACAAACAACTTATAAAAAATATGACACTTAAAAAAAACTCCCAGAATACTGAAAATTTTCTTTTAACATTATTATTAACATTAAAGTATTTATCATGTAATTTTTTAGAAAGTCCATGTCCACGAAAAAGAAAAATTATTTATTTGTAACTCCAAAAACAGTGTGAACAAAACCATAGAAATTCAAACCTCTCTCAAAATGTGCACCACCTCTTTCCGTACAATAATACAGACGGTTCTCGAACTCCTGCTGCACTTTTCGGAAAGTTTCAGGTGGAATCCTCCTGCACTAGTTAATAATTCTTTCTCGCAGATCGTCCAGGCTAGCAGGTTGTGTTTTGTAAACCACAGATTTTAAATGACCCCATAGAAAGAAATCTAAAGCAGTCAAATCGAGTGATCGTGGCGGCCATTCAATTGTTCCACGCCTACCAATCCAGTGAAGAGGAAATCTATGATTTAACCAATTTCGCACATTAATGGCGTAATGCGGTGGGGCTCCATCATGTTGGTAAAACAATTCGTATTCATCCAACATTGGATTTCCTTCAGGGTCACGTTGGTTTTCTAATTGCTCTGTGATTAAAGGATCAATAACGTTATCAAGTAATTCTAAATACATTCCCCCATTTAGCGTCCCATCAATGAAAATTGGACCTACAATTGCGTTGCCAAGTATTCGAGCCCAGACGTTCAGCTTCTGAGGACCTTCTCGAAAACTATAAGGATTTTCGTCACTCCAGTACCTGACGTTATGTTTATTTACAGAGCCGTTCAAAAAAATGTGCATTTATCACTGAAGCAGATATTTTTTATTAGATTTGGATTTACTATAATCTTTTCTGTCATAATTTCGCAAAATTGCAGTCTTCTATCGAAGTCATCTTAACCGAGTTCCTGGAGAGTTTTCATCTTATAGGGATGGAATTTGTGCACTTTTGTAACTTTCCTTACAGATGAATAAGAAAGTCCAGTGGCTGTAGAAATGTTACGCAAAGAGCTAGTTGGATCCATTGCAAAATGACCAAGTACTTCAAGTTGGGCCATTTCATCAACGACTCTATTCCCTGCCCTTTTTTTGTTTACTACAGATCCAGTGTCTTGAAATTTCTGCACGAGATCGAGAATGTACCTAACGTCAACATTTTTATCGGGGTGCCGTTCGTTAAACACCCTTGCTGACGCACGAGCACAGCTATGCTCAGCACCGTAAATAAAAATTATTTCTACCCTTTCGGCAGTCGAATAAACCATTATCACTTGGACACTCACTTTAAAATTTCACGCGATTTATAAAAAGGAATGTGAACAAAAAGATGGTCGTGCCAAAGAAGTAGCCAAAAAATTGAAACAAAAAATTGGAAACACAAAGTAGATAATTATTTAGCCAATTCAGTATAAACTGTCGAGTTGCAATATCAAGTAATGTCGAAATAAGTATTTTTGGCATTTTGCTTAGGTGTAACAATTATTTTTTCACAAGTTTTTTTAGGCTTAAGTAAGGACAATATTTATTGTAACTGCAAGACAATAMATTTTGTTAWAAAAAGTCCAAAATATTCCATTTTATAAGCCACTTGCTACAATGCACTTTTTGACCCACTACCCCGTCAATGGGTAAAAAATAGTAAAACTAATTACCTGGCAAGACTCCTTGTGTAATAAGCTTTTAAATGATGTATCGTAAGATGGGTAGTTTCATTTAAAATTTTTGAAGGGGTATCTACCCCGCTAAGAGGGTAAGCGCTATCCATTAAAAACTTATCTCAAAGTTGACCCCCTGCAAACAAAAGTTTACCTATTTTTGCAAAATTTTAAATTTTTCCTCTATTTAAAGTTATTTAAGGTGTGAAGTTTTCAAAAAAATCACCCTGTATATCTGTTCAGAAGGAGGCGCAGCATTTTCCCGATTAGGAAACAAGCGAATAAGTTCTGGTATAATGTGTTCGCGCAAGAGCTGTAAATACTTGACCGCATTCAAATTTCCATCGATGAAAAAAGGCCCAATAATGTGCTCACCGATAATACCACACCAGACATTCACTTTCTGAGGGTGCTATGTGTGGACCTGTTCCATCCAATGTGGATTTGTGTCCGACCAATATCTGCAATTATGTCTATTCACATTACAATTGGGGCAAAAAGTCGCTTCATCAGAAAACATTATATCATGTTCATAGCAGTTTCACAAAATTCCATCCTACGATCTAATTCATCTTCGCTCAGTTCTTGTAAGAAACGAATTCTGTATGGATGAAACTTCTTTTTTTTCAAAATTTTCTGAACACATCTTCTGCCAATATGATGAGTGATAGCACCCTGTTGTACGGAACACTTGGGATTCTCTTGCACATCTAAAAGGACATTCAAGCTACTTTCCTCACTCGTAGCAACCTTTGGACGTCGTGGTTTTTGACGATTTTTAACACCGCCGGTTTCGTCAAAACGTTGCAATGTTTTAATAACTGTTGATATGGCAATTGGTTCACGATCTTCATGAATTGCATTGTAGAGTACAACTATTTCCGAATAACTTCGCCTTCTATCTCACGAGGAAAATGGAGGCACCTGGACTTTTTGTTCATACATAGCGATAACGAATTTGTTATCGCACTTTCCTCAACTCAGAAGCAAAAAATTGTACAAGTGCGATACATTTTTGAAATCAGGAAGAAACATCCTTTTCAATGATGCGAATTTTGACCCCCTCTTCCCATTTAAAAAAATGCAACTTGCGCCCGTATCTCGGAAACGAGTGCTCACAAGGAGCTGAAAAAATTTCAGAAAAATCAGTCGAACAGAACCTGAAATACCTGCTGGTTCCATACTTTGTAATATCCCTGTATTGACGAGCTATTAAATGACAAACGTTTAAAGTATTACTTAACGAGAAATACCGATATTATGTTAAAGCAGCTTTGAAAATTAGTAGATTATTTAAAATGTTCAAACACGTCTGGAAAATTGGGAAATGCTAATATACATATAATATATATAGCAAATGTGATAAAGAAGCGATTTTAGATTGAAATCCTCATAACTTTAGAATGGAGTTTGTTAAAAAAAAACGATCTTATCCTAGTTTTATCCAAATCGCTGCAATTCATCCAGTCCCCGATTAAGAAAAAATTGAATTCTCTATAATATCGCCTGGTGTTTATTACTACGTCACAGTCCGCCTACAATTCAGTTTTATTTTTATATGAAGTTGAACCCGGACAGATAGGCAACACATCTCACACATTAAAGTTATTATAATGGTCCGCTCACTGCAGCAATAATACCTGTTTACAGCAACAACAACGCCGTAAAGCTTAATAAAAAAGGGCATCGGCGATTTGATTCATATTGGCTATGCGAATTAGTCATCACCAGTAAACTTTTTTTTAATACTTAAAAACACGTAACGATGTCCGAAGGTTACCACTATCGGAACAAACAACAACAGAACAACCATTTCCTGAAGTTAATGTAGAAGAGAAAAAAAGGGTTAAAACATCATCCATGTCTGAGGAAACTGCCTACCCGTCTTAAACGTGGTCCCGCGACAGTCTTTCTGTCATGTAGTGGTAAATCATGTTATTTTTAGACGTTTGTCTTTTATGCTGGAGCTGGGAAATAAAACCTTCTGACCTAGTTGGAACGTTAAAATGATTTGTGGCTTTTGAAATAGATGAACAACATTGCCGTTAAATGCAAAAATAGCAAACTATTATCGTTATTATTGAAGGTGACCAAAGTAACTGCTAATTATGGCAACTTCTAGTTGTGTTAATTGCTAATTGTTTAGATTACGAGCACGTGACAATGATACAAAGACAAATATGTACTAACTCAGATACAAATATATATAGAAGTTGCAAATACTCCGAATATACATTCCAAACTAGCAGTGTTTGATTTTTTAGGCAACGGCAATCCTACTGCAGTTTTCCAAGCAAGTGGAAAATAGAACTTCTCAATGCAACAATTAATTATATGCATAATGTAGATATTAATGTGAGTACTGCAGTATATCTCAACATAGCCAGACTCATGCCTTAGACATGATTGAACACAAAGCACAAGTTAAGATTGTATTTCAAACAATTACCTTGATAATATGCAATCAATTCATTAGACTGTTATCTTGAAAAAATTTGCAAAAATAGTCATTAATTTCATCAGGGTCAGCCAGATGTTCAGGAATCGAGTGCACAGTAGGCTGATACACAGAGAATGACTTTAGAGCATTCCATGCTTTATAAGATTGTTGATTATTGCTGACTAAAACGCAGGTAATGCCGTTTAGACTTTCGTGTAGATGAAACAGTTCTGTTACGTATTATTTTATACGAATTCCAATCATTCTCTAAACGTGACCTCCTAAATCGTTGTAAGGCAATTTCTATTCGCTTCATTAGATTTTTTACTTGTCGTGTAAGCCATGGCGCCCCCTTGCTTTGGTTACACGACGTGACACAAAAGGCGCATGTTTACTAAAAAGTTGCAATATAAAATCATTCAGCATGGTAATCTTTATTGTCAATACCGCGTACTCAAAAATGTCGTTCCATGGTAGTTCTAGAAATCATTGACAAAACACCATCTGCGCAAATAGTTCCATATAAAGACAAAAAATTACTGTTAGCAACAAACAGTGGATCAATTAACGTGCTTGATGTGCTAGTAACTCTAGTAGGCTCTACAAGTACCCGAGCAAAATTAAAGGACTCAAACCAAGAGAACCTTTCTTAAAAGATTTTTTAATGATCTTAATTACAGTCATATTAAAATTTATAAATAATCACAAATACCAAGTTCTGGGTCATAATTTAAAAGACAAGGTTTAAGCTCTTTGGCATTGAAGGAATTATTTAGGAAATATGTGTGTTTAATATTTTACTGTCGAATAAAACCTTATAAGTTTAGGAGAAATATATCATAAGTAATCTACTTTAATCGAGTAACTCTGAGAAAGCATCAACATTGAGCTGTTTTTCCATAATCTTTGATTACACACTTTAATAATTGTTAATTCTGCAACTTATTCGAAATCGTATGTAATTTTACTTAAAAGATGGATTGGACGCAGGTAGAACACTGGCTACCCACATAGCTCTCTCGATTTAACATTAACAAACTTTTATTTGTTGCGTATACTTAAAATCAAAGGTGTTTAACAACGAACTAAGTAACATTGAAGAATTGACTAAACGAAATTCGTTAAAGCGACATTATATTTAGGAGTAATAATAATAATAATAATAATAATAATAATAATAATAATAATAATAATAATAATAATAATAATTTATCCGTCCAACAGATGTATCCATATAAAGGACAAAAAAAATGTAGGTATTACATATAAAAGAAATACCCTTAACTAGTTGTAGAAGTTCGTCACCACTTCTACAACACGCGCCAGCGTATAAAAATTATATCACATACGTGAAAAATGGCGTTAAAGCATTGGCACATTTTAAATACAGGTGAGGTGTATAATAGGTTGGTTCGAGCTCATTGCAGAAAAAAGACAAAGCTTTGCCGCGACTGCATACGGGGTACTACCATATTAAGTTTATGTAGTAGGTCAGGCGCATCAATCTGATTATGCCAAATCTTGTACAAAAACGTAACGGCTCCACAGCGCCTTCTGCTCTCTAGACTTCTAATTAAGCCAACACTGCTCAGGAGTCTAGCATGATCGGCGCCTCGCACAGGATAAGTGCCAAAAGWTTTCATATGTATAAATTTTAAACAGCGTCTCTGAACCCTTTCTACAGCATACAGCATACGTCGGACCCCAGATTAAGGAACAGTACGCCAATCTAGATCGAACTAGGGCTATATACAGCGTAGATATAGATTTAACTTTAGTAAAGGACCTACAATTTCTGATCACAAAACCCAGTATCTTGAGATACTCTAAAATTCTGTTTATAATATCTGCAGTATAAGTCAACCTGGAATCCAAGATAACCCCAAGATCTTTAATGGTCACTACACTCATTAAGACGTTTTCATCGATAGTGTACTGATACAGAATTGGAGAAATTCTCTTGGTGAAAGATATAGCCTTACACTTGTTAATATTTACAGGTATTTATCCAAATGTCTGGAAGAATTCCAAGGTTTTTCCGGTTTTCAAGTCCGGAGATCGAAGTAATGTTAAAAATTATAGAGCAGTAGCCATAAGCTGCAATTTCGCCAAAATTTTTGCACAGTATCTATATAACCACATGCACATATTTATAAACGAAGGTCAACACGGTTTTATAAAGGGTAAATCTACTGCAACCAATTTATGTGAATACACGCAACTGCTTTCTGATAATTTAGAAAATAAGTTACAAACTGATGTTATTTATACAGATCTATCAAAAGCTTTTGATGTTGTCGATCATTGCATTTTATTGCGGAGATTACAAAGTTACGGCTTATGTGATTCTTTGATACTGTTTCTTAATTCTTTGTTGACAGCACGATTTCAATATGTTGAATATTTAGGTTATAAATCAAAGCCATTTTAAACATGTAGTGGAGTAGTGCAAGGTTCCAATTTAGGACCACTTTTGTTTTTGTCCTTCTTCAACGACGTATTTTCTATATTTAAGTCGCATGTATTGGTGTACGCAGATGATTTGAAAATTGTAAGATGCATAAAATCTGTTGATGATTGTACTGCGATGCAAAATGATCTAGAACAGTTTTCTCTCTGGTGTGCAGAGAACAAAATGAATCTAAATATTGTTAAATGTAAAATTATTTCKTTCTGTAGGAATCAGAATCCAATTGTTTTTCATTACAGTGTTAACGGTACTGAGTTGGAACGTGTATCTCAAATAAAAGATTTGGGAATCACTTTCGATAGTTCTCTCTCATTTAACTTACATATAGAGCAAATGTGTGGTGATGCTATTAGAGCAGTGGAGTATATTAAGCGACAAACTAGGGATTTCAATAACATTTCTTGTATTTTGAAACTGTATTGTGCATTTCTAAACTAGAGTACTGTTCAGTAGTTTGGTGTCCTGGTTATGCAGTTTATGCTACTCAGATTGAACGTATACAAAAGAAATTCTGTAGATACTTATATTATAAGAAATTTAACCTATATCCCCCTTTTGATTGTCCGTCTTCGACTCTGTATGCCGAATTTGAGTTGCATTCATTAAGTTTTCGGCGAAATCTTTATGCTATAACTTTTTTGTATAAAATTGTACATGGTCGCATTGTTAGTACATTATTGTGTAGATTAGCTTTCTTAGTGCCAAGAGTGAATTCAAGATCTTGTGTAACATTTTATGTTTGTCCTTCACGGACTAGCCATCATTTTCACTCTCCGATTGTAGATTATATAATGAAATATGTAGAAGTGTTGATATTTTTGTATCGCCATTTGAGTCATTTGTACGTAGGTGTAAGAATTATGTTTTGTAACTATTATTCTTTTGTAGACTTTAGGTCTGTTGGAATGAAATATACTATTATTATTATTATTATTATTATTATTATTTAGTGCCAGCTCGTTACAACGGCACCACTCAGAGACCCTTACCAAATCATTTTGTAAGGCCTTAGCATCCGTCTCATAGTTGACAGTACTGTAAATCTTTAAGTCATCTGCATATAATAACGCACTCGATGATATTGATTGAAAGATATCATTAATGAACAGTAGAAAGAGAAGCGGGCCCAGATTAGAACCCTGAAGAACTCCAAATTCAGGAATAAAAGTACGATTCTAACAAATCAGTTAATTTTGGAGAAAATCCAAATAAGCGATTCAGTTTGGATATAAGAATGGAGTGGTTCACCTTATCAAATGCCTTCGATAGGTCCGTATATATGGCATCAGCTTGTCCGCCCCTGTCAACCTCCTCACAAATGAATTGAGTAAATACAGCTAAGTTTGTTAAAGTAGATCGTTTTTTATAGAACCATATTGTTTTTCAGATAGCATAAGCTTCGTGGCTTCAAAAATTTGATGGTATAATAAAGACTCGAAAATTTAACAGAAATTACAAAGCTATGAAATGGGTCGGTAATTTGAGATATCCCCTCGATCACCCGATTTATATACAGGAGTTACTCTCGATGTCTTCCAAAATCCGGGGTATGTAGTTCCAAAATTAAAAGTGTATTATTCTAAATCAGTTGTGGAAACAAGCTAATAAATACGACCATTTCTACGATAAATGTGCAAGCATCAAGGTCCCAAAACCTGCTCATAGAAAAACTACGTTTTTTCCTCCGAAACAAAAAGAGCCAACTCCCAAACGTATTCAGTTCACATCTAGCAGCGATGGCATGCCAACACATCTCCGAAAGCGTCGAATTCGACAACCTCTCAACAGTTACGGTGTTTGAGATTGAATGCGAGAAATGCAACCAGCCTGCAGGAAACAAAAACGACGCGACCTTATCAGGCGTGTGTATCGACTTGCTCTGGATGTGCCTTGCATGCGGGAACCAGGCTTGTGGAAGAAAGAAGAACAGGCATGCGATGGATCATTTCCAGGCTACGGGAAGGAAGCACGCCCTTGTGGTCGACATGTGCACCTGGAAGGTGTGGTGTTATCTTTGCAATTCGTACGTCGCTTTGCCCAACAATGATACCAGGGCTCTCGAGATTTTGGTGAATGGCCTGCAGTGCAAGCAGTTTCTGTATCACAAGAAGGTAAATGGCAACTTCAATAAATGTCGGTAAAAAATAGTCGACTATATTCTTTTAAGTCGGCTTCTACTCTATGATGTTCCCAAACAGTTGTTGGTTGTGGCTTCAAACGTATTGCAAGCTTTTTTTATTAGAGACAGGTGCCTCTCTGGTATTTTAATATCAGAAAGTATTGTAACTTTATTCTTAGTCTTAGCAACTTTTTGTTCAATGCCTAAATCTTGTGAATCAGCACTTCATCTTTGATTAAATTCCTCATTTGTCTTCGAGCCACTACTAATACCGAAATTAGTGTTCACCGCTTCTATTCTATTGGTCATATTGTCCACTAGGTTTTGGGTCACTACGTCATTTTGAAAATTAGTCCTTTCGCGAATTATATTATTGCTAACGACAAGGGATTTGATTTGTAAAGTATCAGATGAAACCTCACTAAATATCGGGGACAGTCTTAAACATTCATGAATCATAATTTTGAACTTTTGATGATCTGTCAGTGGTCTGCAATTTTTTGGAGAATTATTAGTTCCTGTTGAAGGGTGGCACACCTGAGTAGGTAACGATGGAAGGAATGGCTGAAGAGATTCAAAGTAAGCCCATTTCCATCGCTTCAAGCATAAATTTTCATCAAATAGTTGAATATTAATCATCAATCGAAATTTCAAAATGTGGCGACCGGACACTTAATGGAATTTCAGAAATTAGGTGCAAGTCACTTTTCTTCTCTAATAAATTGGAAATTTTTTCAAGAAGCCACCTACAAATTTTGCTTTATTTTGAGGTCTTGTACTAAGATTGATCAAGCCTTTCAAAGTCACGAGGCAACCTGATTCATTTATGATATTGTTTTGTATGACTTTGTTGATTTTGAATTTTGAAATAATGCCCGTGATACGTTCCTTATTCGATTCTCTATTTCCACAAGGTGTCTATTTTAAATACAAACCAGCTTGACAGTTCTGCCAAAAGGTAAGTTTTCTTTGCACGTATTAGGCTACCTTTGATGCATGCTATTCTCAAGTAGTAATAAAGTAGTTCTTCACTATTAGCTTGAGCTGCTATATCTTCAGGATATCTTTCTATTCTGTGTTACGGCGCTTCTACTACCCTAATGCAATAATCACCAAAATACTTGTTTTTTTTTTGTACCCTTGCAGCTTGTTAAAGCTATCATACGCCGGCTACGACGGCATCCCATAACAAAAAACAATTTAATTTGATTGGGCGAATCAATTTTTAGTGATGACCAGTGTTTACACATATTACAAAAGATTCATATACGCATTCAATATAGGACATCTTTCTTGTCTGATAACAGATTTGGTAAATTGACAATCAATAAAAAACTTAAACAACCAAACATGAGATAACACTGCAGATTTTTATATGCTTTAAGCCTGACTCGTAAATAATCAACTTTTGATTATGTAATATGTAAACGTAATTGGTTATGTCAAGCTTGCGTAACACCTCGTTAGAAGTGAATGACCAAGAAAAAAACGTACAGTTACTGATAATCAGTATTAATCAAAGGGTAATTTCAGTTTCCATCCGCAAATTACGAGCATTGTATTTTTTTACCAAATAGCCGGCATCCGTTCGTTCCATCGTTCAGTATAGAACGGAATGTTGAATTTGCTCGAGTTATAATACTAAAGCTGCTTGTGTGTTGATATAGGCAAGATGGTCATTATTTTCATTTAAATAATGGACATTCTAACGTAAACTTGCGTATATTTGGATTGGCTACGTTTAGTGGACTGGAATTACATTCCTAGAATAGCGATTTTAAAATGAAACTGAAAACACACCTTATGATATGAGTTTTTGTTTCTATTCTAAAATTTATTATAATCACGATTAAAAAAAAAAACGTTAAATGGCATAGGGCTAGGGTAATCCAAATACATCAAATGACAGAGTCTGGTGTACTACTTTGTGATAAAGCCATACTATTTGCGTTTATGTCCAATACGATTTAAAAAAAAAAACCACCACATTAAATGATCTAACACCAGCATTCACAATTTTGTTTCAAAACAAGCATTATCATCGTTTTCTCAAAAAATTAACCACGATTTGATTTTCAGGTGATTCAAACGCTATCCAACGTCACAGTCTTGGACCTGCCAGACATGATGGCGAACAGTACATTGATAAATGTCAGTGAAAACAGCGTTTGTGTTAAATGCAATATGGTAACGGATCTCTACGGTATCCTGATGAAATGCTGCCAGTGCAATGCCTACTACCACCTCAGGTGTGCCTGCATAACTCCTGCCTTGCACCGCTGGATGATACTTGAAGACATGGTTTCTCGGTGGAGGTGTGAAAAATGTGTATGAAGGAATTTGGAAGCCGGCATGTAATTTTTGGAAAGTTTAATGGATTTWTTGRAGAATGTATTTGTTATTAATAAGTGTTACCAGCATAGACAATGAGGATTTGTTCCTTCCATACAAGAAATATAATGTGCATTCAATTATATAACCGAATCCTATACAATATAATACTAAAAAAAATCACTACTGAAGTGTTTAAAGTTTGTTTGAACCCGGATTAGATGATATTTTGAGGTTCTCGTTGTATTTGAGAAAGGTTACATCGAAGCATCAGATTAATAATTTTTTTGTTTGAGTTTTATAGTGACGGCGATCCTTCCGACAACTCGTAATCTATCTTAATGCATGTTTAAAATGTTCGCCATTTTATCTCCTACAAGCAAAATTTTATATACTTGAAGCGCCTTTACAATGAAGTAATCTAGATTACAAGAAATTGCTATTCGTATAAGTTCTGGTTGTTTCAAGCGTGTCTAAATCTACCAGAGAGAACTGAAAAAATTCGTTACTGTATGTTATTAAAACTTTTTTCAATAAATCGTGCGCATTCAATCCCCAGAATCTACAGTTAATCGTTGTCAGTGTATAGTAATGCAATTCTCTTACCGTTATTACAACCCTGCAATAAAATTTATCTTTCATCTCGAACAGCAGGCGKCCCCTCACAAGTTACCGCAAATAACCGGATCACCATAAATTTAGTTCCGATTTTCGGAAGATGGTTAAGCAGGGTCGGATTATTTAAAGTTCACTACCGGTCAAACCAAAACTACCATTCAGTCTTAGTATTTCTGTGTGCGAGACAAAAGAAGCGCAAAATGTTCCGTCCTTGGGAAAAAGCTGCTCCGAGTACCGCTCAGAATGAAGTTGCTGACGCTGACATGGAAGTGCAAATTGAAGAAAACAAGAAAAATCGTCGTTACCTTACCCAAATGCCAAAGAAATCATAAAAAATGTATACAATTTTTTGGTAAAAAAAAGAGTGCAGTGCTCCGTTAACAGTGACACCTGAAATTGTTGGTGTCCACTACGCGACTGTGAGAGATATTACTGAAAATAAAGGCAATTCAAGAAATTCACGCAATTCGGAGAAATTTTTAAATATATCAAAAGAGCTTGGAATAGAAATTAAAAAAGTGATTTACCAGATGTATAAGGAAAATCAAGTTCCAACTACGGCAAGTCTGAAATTAATACTTTTGGAATTAGAATATGACATAAGTTATTGCGAAGAGTGGTTCAGAAAATACTTGAGGAGCATCGGTTTTAATTATAGTACATTAAACCAACGTTTGTCCATAATGGAATCAACCCGACTAAAAAGAATGAGATGGGATTATATAAACGAAATCAGAAGGTACCGCCAAGAAAATCATAATATCGTATATTTGGATGAAAGGTGGTACGACACCCACGACTTGATAAAAAAGGTCTGACAGATGGGACAAATAACTGCGTTCTGCAAGCACCACCTTCGAGAGGAAAAGGAATTATTATTATAATGGGTGGAAACTGGCTTATTACTGTCAGCGAAACAGATCCAAAATTGTTCTGCTGACTACCATTGCGACATAGACTCTGTACTTTTTGAAACTTGCTTTCAGCAGGGCTAGCGCCAGGATCTGTTATAATCATGGATAATGCGAGTTATCATTCAAAATTTATGAACAAGGCGCCAACATCAGCTATAAAAAAGAGAAATAATTGATTATATGAAAAAGAATAAGATTACATTTCCGGATGGAAAAGTTACCAAAAAAGATCTGTTGACAATAATAAAAAATCTCAACATACCTAAACAATATCGAGTTGCGTCCCCCAATTGAATTAGTGTGGAGTACGCTTAAAAAAGGAATACGAAGAAACAATACATGTCCGCGTTTAAGTTCGGGAGTTGTAGATTTAGTGGGTAGAGAGGTAAGTAGTATAACGAAAGAACTGTGGAAAAACTGTATTAAGCATATTATTGAAATTGAAAATAGTTATGTAATTAATTAMTMTATTTAAGTTATGTCGGTGTAAACTTGTTAAGACTTTTTTGTAAAAATATAATAGATGTATGGAATTATTTTTTTGTATTTAGAGCTTTAGATAAAAAATATACATTCTTATTATGTTCTTTTAAAATACTTGTCTTTTATTTACATATTCAGTTATGTTAACCGTTAACCGCATGTTTCCAATAGTCAAGAGATTGTAAAAATATTAAAATGTATTGTTTATAATTTTCGGCTAGCACAGCATTCAACATATTCACAGGATATAAATATTACAGGAATGTTAAAAATCAAAATAAAAATATTTAGGAATGCGAGATTTTTGTTTGCATATTAAACAAAATGCGCAGATGTGCATGTTGTCTAGTTAGATTACAAATTTCATTATAAATAGATATACTTTGCTTGTGCAAAATAATGTTGCTACTCATCTAAAACTACGTACAATTCATTTTGAGACGTAAATAAAAACGATCGATGTAAAACCTCTTATTACGAAATGATTAAAAACTACTTAGAATAATATACACTACACAAACAAAAAACGAGTTTTAAAACGGCTTAAAGCCGGCACTGGAAATAAGCAAAATCACAATGTAAATGAAAGGTAGATAGCATTGCAGGGTTGTAAAAACGGTAAGAGAGTTGCATTACTATAATTTCAAAATGCCCTATGTATTTTTAATAATCTCCAGGCCACTAATAAGAGAATCACGGGTTCCCAGCACAGACGGGTGGATAATACCGTTAATAGCATGCTGTTATCCACATTATAATTCTCGCAATCTCCAGGCTCATTTAACATTATTAAAAATGCTATTGATGTAGTTTACTTCCTTCTCAAGCAAGTACTGACTTAATCCTTAAAAAAGCTGCTAATGGCGAAAAATTTGCTAAAGAGAAGTCTACCAAAAACTTGAAAGTAACATAACGATGATACTAGCATCTTAAAACTGGAGAAACTGCAAATTCGTAAGGATACTCACCCCTCTAGAGTCCCTGAACAAGATGGCCGCATGGTTAGGGTCCAAGAACGAATCCGAAGCCCTATGAGGTATCACAGTTCCCAACGACTGCCTCCTGCCGGTCTCCAGCAGCGATCTCTGCTTCAAATGGGCACCTGCAACCGCGAAGAAACCACGAATCACATTTTTGTACACTGCCCTGACGTGACGGATGACAAGCCTCTTGCAAAGGGCCAGAACCACCGGTTTCCTTTTCGGCTTGCAAGGAGACATGCTCCGGCGAACACTGGCGATCGACTATTACAAAATAGTTTATCTGCCGGGAAAAAAACCGAATGGAACCAGTCTTATTGGATGCTGCAAAACAATCTGCGGAGATAAGGACGTGATTAAGGAGGAAATATGGGGTGATTTAGAAAAATACCGATAGGTGGTATAATTAAATTTAGAGAGTACACGGTGTTGTGCAACGCTGTGTTAAATAAACGCATCTGGATTTTAATCATCACTATATCTAAGCTCATTGCAACGTGTTTTCGAATACTGGAAACGATTTAAGTGTAATAAGTGTTAATATGAAACATTTCCAGTGTTTTTTTTTTTAGTATTACTGTGATGATTAATAGGGAGATGTTTTTTCGGGTCAAGGAACTCGAAAAGATAAGTGATTTCTTAAATGAATCGAAAGTGGCACAGTTAAGGAGTTCTAATTGTTTTTAAGCCACGCAATTCAATTAAAAACGCTTCAAACTTAGATATTATGTAACATACATCTTCTTTAGTGGATCCTKAACTTTCCCCAAGTACTTGTAAAATGAATGAAATATTTAGCATAATTTTTTTTTTACTTTGTAACAAGGATTGTCAATCGAACTGTGTGTGTAATAAATAACTTCTAAACAAGCTAATTGCGCTGTAGTGTTTTATCGATTGGCCAGCCTGAACACCTTTCAGTAAACAAAATTTAATTTGATTATCAGCTTCTGGATTTTCACTCATGATGGTTGTTAGGTTATAAAAAAATTAAAAACCAACCAATAATTTTCAATTACGTCTCGGTGGTTTTATTTCCATCTTCTTCAGAAAGAGAAAGTGTCCAACAATAGACACATCCACATGTGTGGCAAAAGAAAGACTATTTTACGTAACAATCCCTCTTGAAGCTGAATATTTTGTGTTTGAAGAAGATGAATAAATCTCATGTTAAGGGACTTACGAAGAATCGAGATATCTGCGAAGAAAAATGTCCGTTTTTCATATCAGTCAATTTCATCCATAACTATGAAAGTGTTCATAAAAATCAAAGGTCAAATTTTGGCAATTTGTTAATACATGTGTTTTAGGACCGCTTCTTATTTCGATATATACAAGTAACCTGTAAGATGATGTCAAAATTTATCGCAGCTTTGTAATTTCTAAAATGGATGAAGGAATATTGCAAGTTCATGAAGATCTCAGATCAATTTCGGAAATGTCGTTAAAACATTATCTTCAAATGAATCCACTAAAATCACAAGCGCTGGTTTTTGGTGGTAGGCTGAAACGTGCTAAAGTATTTTGACATGTAAACCTTGATATAAATAATAATAAAATGCCTCTAGTAGATAGCGCCATAAATTTAGAACTTGATTGAAACGAACTTTCGTTATCGTAAGCTTGAGAAAAGCATCGGTCCACTTAAAACTGACAATCCATATGAGAATCTGCTAACAGTACAAGCAAAAAAGATGCTTTGTGATTCACTTGTCATTTCAACTTCTGCTGTATGGTTTATTCTCCATGTTTAGATTGGTTAACTATAGTTAGAATTTAGAAAATGCAAAATTCGTGTCTGGCTTAAGATCCGCCAATGGGATTGGCTTAGCATGGAGAATAGATTTATAAGGCGACTTCTGGTTATATAACAAAATAACGTTCAGGTCGGATGTCCACAACATAAACATTAGATTTAGAGGTACTTTGACCCCTCCTCTATGTGGTACAGCTTTTCAGTGTATTATGGTTGGGTATTATAACTTTTTTTGAAAATTACGTAAAATGAATCTTGAAGTGCATATATATCGTACGCCATGTTAAAAAACAAAAAAAAATATTTGTAGGTAGAGAATTTCAGGTCTGAAATTCGAATCTTAGTAGTCACCGCCAAAATACTTCTATCCAAGGTTATTCAACTCGTGACGTCAAGTGTCATGTAAACATTACCGAGGAGCGTGCTGTTTAATGGTGTAGTATCAGTCTTGTATTGGAAAAGCTTTTGTGTGGTGTATATTGAAAGGACGGTGTAACAGGTCGCACCAAAAAGTGATTTGTGTAGTTTTACAAGCATCTATTATGTATGGAAAACAAAACAAGTGTTGTTTTGTACATGGTTACTGTAAGTTTTATTAGTGTTTACCATTTAGTTTCCATTTTGTTGTAGCTTGAAGGGGATATGAAAAATTGTATGCGTTTTAAGTTGATAGAGGGAAATGTTATAATAAAGAACGACGTTGTTCCCCATATATTCGACTGTTACCCAAACTGGAAACGAGCCGCAAGAGCCCAGAAAATAAATGGCAATTTATATTTCTTCTGACCTGTAAAGTAAATGTCAAGTTTAGGGTACATTTTTGGTTCTTACATTTTTATGTTTACAAATAGTATGTTTCCAACAACCCACTGTGATCAAATTATCAATGCTACGTTAATTTGAGAAAAAGTTCACTTATGCTGTTGCTTTTACGTTCCTCATCTCCGCCGCGTTGAATCGCTCGTCGCTGTACACAAATTCCATAATAATAAACATGCCTTCAGAAGTCATAACTCATAATTGTTTCACTTTTTCTTGGCGTATTTTAATTCGCTTGTCACAAAATGAACGCAAACAACAAACTGATAAATTGACGTGCTGAGACACCTGACGTCGCGTTTTGGCGGTCCCTTTAAATATTCACATTTTTATGATTAAAAATACACCTTATGATCCATTTTTTCGAATTTATAAGCTGTCACAGCTGTTTTGTGGATTAGATGCTACCTATTAATATGCAATTTAATAAAATATAAATACATGTCAAATATCCAATTACCTCTGAATCTAAAGCAATGTTCTTTATTGAAATTTAACGTAGGCTTACGTCAAACTTTACTGCAGAGTCAGCGAAGCAATTCATGATATTTCTGGTTATAGACTTAGGTATGGTAACGACCCTCCTCCCTACGAAGTTGTCCTGGCTTGATGATATCCTTTCCTTCCTTTCACTTTTTCTTCTTTCTTTAATTTGATATATATTTCTTGATATGACCTAGGTGTATATATTAAGATTAAGTGGTAGAACAGAGGGTGGATGCTTTGTATTGTGTATACGATAAATTGTGTTGTATACACTTTTGCATAAAATGAAACAGAAAATTTGCTGCAAAAGAATGAATAAAAAACCTCTCGTCTCCAAACTCCAATCAAAATAATAACATCGCAACAACGAGATATCAACCTCTATCGGAAATGCATTCCCGGTAACGTATGATTAAACTACAGCACAAAAACACTTTCACTTATTTGTTTACTACGCAATCTGCATATTGGTATAGTATAGTTAATTGCAGCTCGTCATAAAATAACAACAGAGGTACACGAGGCATTGATTGTTCGCCATTTATTGATGGTCTTATCTAGTAAACGCTTCATTTGTTTACTAAGGATGTGTTTGTGTTTCCGCTTCTTAGATAACCAAGGAATCCAGTCATTACGCCTTTCGTTCGACGAGAGAACCAGCCCAACAGGTTTCGTGTACCAGGTGCATGAAATGGTCTTTTTGTGTGTCTGTGTATTGCAGCCTCAAATTGGATCTGTAGGTCACTTTGCCACGTTAGGATGCTCTTATTACAGGAGCTATAACATCCCCTGTGAGAATGGGTTTCTTTACTGTATGAAGAGTTTACTGTATGAAGAGTAGCTGCAGAGCAACTACTGTTTTTTTGTAAACATACCAAAATAAGTTTATCGATTTACACTATGTTGAGCAAAGAACAGCTAGGGGGTGAAATAGTGTTAATTACATCGGAACACATACCGCTGGTATAATAAAAAAACGTGAAATTGATAAATTTTGAAGAATGATTCTAATTGTTTGTCTTAAATTGTGTTCATGTGCTATTTGTGGCAACAGACAGACAATTACATTAATAATTTTAGATAACGTGAATTAATAATAATAATAATAATAATAATAATAATAATAATAATAATGTAAATTACAATCATGTAATTAGCTTCCTATGTCCCAAACTTTTACAATGCTGGTCTTCTGGAGGACGTTTATGTAATAAATTATTTGCACAGGCTTTGAAAATTTGCTGTACACGGCAACAAATTTTTATAGCATACTCTGCCAATAATTTATTACATAATGAGGTAGAGGTTGAACTATTATTTCATTTACCACCTCTTCAACGACACAAAACATAGTTCCTCGAGGGTATATCTAAAAATGAACCGTCGATTAACAATAAGAAACCATATTGATATTTTTGGCATTTCAAAATGTTAGCTAAATGCCATCTAAAAAAAAATTTGTGGCAAAATTGGACGCATCTATACGTCAGCTAAGTTTGCAGATAACGCTTTCGATATTTTACGTAAACGACACTATACAAATATTTATGCACGACCTTGCGAAGTCTGAGTTATGTCTATACTACAGATAACAACTACACGCATATACATATGGAAACAATACGTTGTCACCCACGGTGCAGTTTTCAAGCGGTAAGCGTTGTACATAGGAACGCAATTCTTAGATAAAATGTTAAACAGATAGTGAGTGGCCTGAATACATTTAAAGATAAGGAGGCTGAATATATAATTTGTGACCAGGGGAGAATAAATCAAAGTCCCACGTGTTTGGTATAGTTAACTGCGTATCAAACTTTTTCGTTAATACCTTGAACGTAGAGGCACTCTTGTTTACTTCATGTAACTCTATCAGTTTTTGGTTTTTTTTGCATTTTAAACATTCAGTGTAAAGACTCCTAAGCGAGGGGGAAATCACCCACCCAAAATTGTACAAATTCATCCATTTTCTCACATACATCCATGGGCAAATGTGTACATCCAACCACATCCACCCATATCCATATATATCCACCCACATCTATTACACCTCTTACAAAATTAAGACTAATTCACGCTAATCCACACTTATTTAGACAGAGAACACCAAGAATTACTTTTTACACATCCTGAGTTTCATAGACTTTACAAACTCCCTCTTTACTACTTCTTGCACATGTAAAATAATAATAGATCATATACAAAGGAAATACACAAAAAAAAAAGAAATCCTAAACGTACATAACATAATAAAAAAATTTAAATAAAAGTATGTTTCAATAGTTCAAAAGAACTTTGTCTTCGAAGAATGTATATCTAAAAATACTCTATTTCGGTTCTCAGAAGATTTGTATTTTTTATATTTTGCTTATCTGCCCTTTTCGGACAAAAAGGTTGCGAGCTTTGTGAAATTACTGGAACATAAAAATGAATTTTTTATTTATTTCTTTGCTGTAATTTTCCGAACTACACTTCTTCGATTTAAATTCCCAACCCAGATACCAACGGTCATCAGACTAGACTGTAATAAATTTTCGGTATCTTTGTCTTAAGACAATTCCTTCTTCATCTTGTCTCCAAACTAGTTTAAAATTCAAGAGTATTTTCTGTTACAACAGCTTTACCGATCCTTCCAAGTTGTTTGAATGAATTAAGATTATTTCATTGTACAAGTTTCTAGGTACAACGATCTGAGAATCATTTGTTTTTTTTCAGGAATGCGCACTGCACGTATCTTTTTATGTGAACACTTTTGTCTTTAGGGAGAGTAAAAAAATCAATAAGTTCATAAAATTTGCCCAAGCATTCCAGACCTTTGTTGTAACTGTTGCTGTTTTAAGTGAATATTGTCAATGTTTGCTTTTTTCTTTAATATATTTGAAAGAATGTACATACGCTCTCCATTAAAGTGCTATTTTTATTTGGCGCCCTGCAACTTATACCAAAAATACACCCATACATGGTCATTAGAAATTTGAGTAATTTTTACACGGTTCAGTCTGTCACTGCTTCTATTTTCATTAAAAAGCCAGCACACGTAAAATGCGAAGTGAAAGGCGTGGTTTTGGTCAGGTTTTGGCAGTTGAGAGTTTTTTTGTGGGCTATGCACATGCGCGCATGCCCAAATTTAMAAATCACTTCCATCCACATCCACTCAACAGATCCAAACACATCCAGGCCACATCCGAGCAGTTGTACAAACACATCCACGGTGATTACCCCCTCGCTCCTAAGCCACCGTTATTACTTTGACTTTTATTCAAGTAGGCTTGTGTCAGCACTTATCAATTTTTCGTGTAAAGAAATATTTGACAATTTTACTGTCACTAAGTAAGAGTGCTTATTGTATTTTTCTAACTTACTTAGTATTATTCGTAGTAAGAATTCTAAAATAAGAAAATGCCATGACATAATGAATTTTCTAACAGTGAAATGCGTGATATGATTTGTGTTTTTGCTCAGTCAAATTATAGTAGACTTGGTGCAGCCAGAAGGTATTTAGAATTATACCCAAATCGAAGATAACCAAATCACAAACTGTACAGACGCATTTACATCCGCATAGGCGAAACAGGGTGTTCTCGTCCTAAAAGCTTAAATGGTGCTAGAAAAATTAACGTCGATGATGAAGACGAGGTTTTAGTTCGTGTTTCGGAAAATCCAGATATCAGTACTCGTCGGTTAAGTGCGGCAACAGGAATAAGTCAATCGTCTATCTGGAGAATTTTAAAGAAAGATAATCTCCATCCATATCACTATACTCCTGTCCAAAATTTGTTACCTCAAGATTTACCAGTTCGCTTACAGTTTGCTCAATTTATCCTAGGTAAACAAATCGAAAACCAGGATTTTCTGAATAACCTCCTTTTCACAGATGAGGCGACGTTTACTAGGCGAGGTGTTTTTAATTGGAAAAACAATCATTTGTGGGATTCCGAAAATCCACATGCTCGAAAGGAACGACATTTTCATCATGAATTCAAGGTAAATATTTGGTGTGATGTGATATCTGGTTTTTTATTGGTCCTTTTGAACTTCCTCCTCTCTATTTAAACTTCCTTGAACAAAATTTAAACACACTACTAGAAGATGTACCATTAACCATTAGGCGGAACATATAATTCATTCAAGACGGGCCTCCGCCACATTTTTTTTCTGCCAGTACGCCAATACCTGAATGAACATTTTCCTCACCGGTGGATTGGGCGTGGCAGTGAATTTGTTTGCCCACCTAGAAGTCCAGATTAGAACCCTCTAGACTTCTCAATATGGTCACAAATGAAGGACATGGTTTATAAAGAAACAATTAATTCCATCGAAGAATTACGACAGAAAATTCAAGAAGCTGCTAATATTATTAAAAATAATCGACAGGTGTTATTTAATATTTAAAGATCTTTAAGGATGCGCCTTATAAACTGTATTGAAGTGGAAGGCGGTCCTTTTGAGCATTTGCTTACTCTTTCTAAAATTTACAACGTATTATATCAGTCCTCAAAAAATTTGTTCCTAGATTTGGGGGTACGTAGCAATATATGTGGAAGTGGAAGTACTAAGGAGATTCATGGAAGCATTTGTCGTAGTGAAAGTATAGGATACTATCTTTTCCGTCGCGCTTAACCCTCCGAAGTTCGACCATTACGGCCAGCCTAAATTTTCTATCGATGGATTACAAATTTCGAATACTCATACGGATACAATAAAAGTATACAAATAAAATCATCATCTTTAACATACCCTCCTTCAAAATCTTGTTATAAATCCGATACGTGGTTTCACAGTCAGTTAACACCGGCTTCTTCACAGCATCATCCATGGACCTACTCCTCCCTCTGAATTCCTCATCATGCTTTGTGTTCCCACTGTCCTCGCTACAAGACGCTCTCCTGTAGCTCCCCTCAGACCTCCAATGGTGCACCTTCCTCCCGAAATGCCTGATCAATTCCTGTATCGAATGATGATGATGATTGTGCCCCTTGGGATTCAAACTGACCCTAGACGATGACGAGGACGGGCTTCCGTGGTCCATGGAGTGAGAAGTGGTGAAGGGAGGAGGATGGTCCTCCGTGGGTGTCCTCGGACCTGGGGAAACCGCCCCCGGACAGGACTCCGAAGACGAGCTCGACTGTCGATGGATGTTGACGTAGTGCCTGTGGCTGTGGTGGCCCAGGTGGGAAACATGGTGGTTGCCGTGGATGGTGTGGTGGCCCAGTTGGGACGCGGCGTTCTGATACATTACACTATTTAGACTGTTCATGGTTGGATTGTCGGCTATGAAGGTCCACTAACCGTGGAGAATCGATTGTTTTTGATCGAGGCTGGTGCATAAAGGCTGGTGCGGGTCTCGAAACTGCAGTGGCGTTGCTATTTATTAAATCGTATCGTTTAGATAGGTTTTTAAATACAGGGTAGCTATACAAAGTACCCAACAAGCAAAATTATTTTATAATTTCCAAATAGCAAGGCACATTTGCTTTATTGTTGTTTTATTATTGTTCCTCGACGTCTATTTTATTTTATAAGATATTCCCGTACGAGTATTCAGCTTCAGTACACTAAATTGTTATATATAGTTTAGTTAGGAACGTTTTCACAGCAAAATTATAAAACAGTGTTAAGCACCGTTCTATACTCATTGTATAAAGGTTTACACAATTTTTATACAACACTTTCCCAGTGGAGACAAATTATTTTATAAAGGGTTTAAATATGTGTTATTCAACATTGAATCGTCATCTCGTGAACACCTATAAAACTATTATATACGCTATATTAGTGTGACGTCGATGTCGGCCATTTTGCTGCGATACGTCAAGATCCCGGATCCAAACCAACCTACTTAGTTGTCATAATCTGCGTAAGGGAGTTCAGCGTTTGGTGTAATTTTTTAGTGTTAAAGAGTATTTTAAGGATTACTGTGTATGTTTGAGTAGCTTACACTACTTCGCTTTACTTAGCAAGTATTACAAACCGAAATTACATTTAGATACAATGTAGTGTTGAAAAGCTCAACATATACTAAGTACGTGTGTGGAGCATTACAATTTACAAGTTTTACCAGAAAATGGTAATGGGTTGGGTCCCTGGATGTTCCCACTATAATGAGAGAGAAACGTGTAATCTTTACAGCACTTTTTTATGTTGTATTTAAACAATAGATCGCAACTAAATGTAATTTTGGTTTGTAATGCTAAATTATACGAAATAATGTAAACCACTAAATATACACAGTAACACTCAATGTTCAGAGCAAAAKCATAGTATAATACAATATTTTGAAGTGTTACTGTGTATGTTTGAGTGGTTTACATACCTTTGTATTATTCATTAAGTATTACAAACCGAAATTACATTAAAATGCAATCTATTGTTGAAAGACAATCTACAATAAGTGCTTAAAGTTTATACGTTTCTATCTTATTATAACAAAAACATCCAGGGACCAAGCACGTTACCATCTTCTTGTACAACATGTAAATTGTAATGCTCTACACACGCACTTATTGTAGGTTAAGCTTTTCAGCAATACCTACATTGTATCTACATGTAATTTCGGTTTGTAATACTTGCTAAGTAAAGCTACTCAAACATGCACAGTAACACTTCATAATATGTCAATATGGCCGCCACTGCATAAAGCCCGCTAAAAATTATTTTTACAAAAAAGTAATGTTTCTAACAAAAATTATTATAAACGGCGGTTTATAATCAGTGCAGATAGGTTTAAGAAGCCACATGATTAAAAATATTTTTTGTATTTTGTAAATATTTCTTTTTAATAGATGAAATACCTATTATTTTTGAAGCGCTTAAAAATTTTGTACACATATAATATCCATGTTTCACAGAAAATTTTGTTTGGTACTAGTTTCTTGTGACTCCAATTCAATACTTCGCATATTTTATGCCATCTGGTACGGTATATATCTCGGTCTGAGGACAATTTTTATTTTACAGAGGAGGAATATGGTTTGCAACTTTACCCAATCGTTAAGAAATAAATCATTCTCCGACAAATCAGTTAAAACACCGAAAGATCCCTTTGAAGACGCTGAATGCAACAGAATTGTCGCATAATAGATAATGCTGTAAGTCATAAAATTGTTTTATAATAAATTGCTATAAAACCGTTTTGTAACTGATTTATAGTAATTTTTATACCACCTCTGCAACTATCTACAAAACTGTTCTATAATACGTACTAAAACCACTATGGGATACTGTATAACTAAAATGTTTTATAAAGATGCGCCGTTTTGCATCTTTAAGCATTCTATAAACGTTGTGATAATGTTTACAAGAGTACCACTGTTTTATAAACGTTTGCCTGACCATTATAAAGCTGTAAGTTGCTAGTTGGGTCCATAACCAGCAGGATATTTCTTGCAGGTTCTGTTCGATCGATTTTTCTGAGATTGTGCATTTCCGTGGCAACTCTCGTTTCCGAGATATGGGCGCAAGTTGCATTTTTTAATGGGAAGAGGAGTCAAAATGCATATCGTTGAAAGGGATATTTTTTCCTGATGTCAAAAACTAATCACACTTGTACAATTTATTGCTACTGAGTTGAGAWAAGTGTGATAACAAACTTGGCGCTTCGGGATAAAAACTATATTCGTTATCTTAAGAACAAAAACTCAAGGTTTCTCTATTTTCCTCGTGACTGGTGATAATGAAATCGCTAAAACAATCTCGATCGATTTTAAACGATTTAAAATGATTCTGAATGGCTGATGCTATAGCATATAAGAAACAATTAACCAAAGTTCATTTTCCGTAATTATTTAGCTACACCATCTCGATTATCTTTTTTGATCATAATTAAGGCTATTATTAACACGTGTCGTCTTTGTTTATAGCCCATCATCTAATTATAGCACCGCAGCTTTTAGTATTTCACGCACCACCAAGTATTATACCCGGCTTTCAATTAAAACAACCTAAATTAAACCTACGTGGTCGATAAGGTACCCGACCGTCAAATCAGGATCATAACATAATGAAAGCGACCGTAAATTATAAAGAGAGAGATACATAAACATGTTTGTTTGGAAAGCAGACAAACAACGAGCAATATTTATAATTAACATCTTACAATGTACGGTGTCGCGGTCACATTTTTAAAATGCTAATAAGCGTATTGTTCTTGGCATTGCTAATGTCTGGTGCGATTAATGAGAATGTGCAATCGGTGTGATGATAAAAATAGTTTTTGTTCATGTGACATAACTGTTTAGTTTAGACTTTAGGATGGGTTACGGACTCATTGCTCTTCCGAACCTGTTTTACTTTTTTTTTAATAAATTAGCAGGCAAAGGCAGATTCTAGACAGATAAAACTGTTTGGATTTTAAAATTAATTTGTTTGACTTACATTTCTTTAGGTCCAACAAATTTATCTTCAAACAAACAGAACTTGCGAGTTCAAGTAACCTAATAATTATTTGAGCGAATAAAATATTATTTTTCATGGTCAAACAATTTATTCCAATGAGTTAAAATTTCAAATATTTAGATTAAATGCTTTGAAGAATTATATCAACAAAAGTAAATGCTTGTTTCTAATAAATATATCTTTCGTTAAATCAATGTTTCTTTTTGTTATTCAACTATTTAAATGTTCAACTCAAACACACCTGTTGTTACAGCAAACAACATATATTTAAACAAAATAAATGATGCTTTACTGCAACAATCTGTTTTTGGATACAAAGAAATAATTGTTTGAATTTGCGCGTGCCACTAGCAAAGTGGAAGTTTGGGGTTCCGCTTCTTTAGCCATGGATGGACACTGGACAGAATGTATCAAGGTAAATCGGGAAAAGCGGCCGTTATTTGTTTCTTATTATTGTCAGTTTATTTCATTAAATTGTGAAACAAAAGGGGAAGATGGCCACAGATTTTTAAAAGTAAATATGAAGCCTAAATAAAGTATTTGCTTAATATGATGTGAAAAATAAGGCATTCAAACAAGCACATGATCGTTAACGCAAGCTCTGTTACAAAATGACCATCTATGATTCGTAAGGATGTTAATTACGACGTTGTTTCTCTACATCTTGAAGTAGGTATATGTTAGTAAAGTCTGCTCAATGGAGTGCCCTATTTATACCAAACTACTATTACAAGTAATGCGTTATTTATTCAGTATATTTGTAATACCAAAACGGAACACATTTATCACGCTAATGAAACCAGTAGATTTGTGATTGTCCTTTAAATTAAAATAAATATAATACTTTCCGTCTGCATTATATTCGTACATATAAGTAGCAAAATTTACCTTGTCAATGGACTTATCTAGGTTAGGCTGATTTAAATCAGTTGTTTTTTACTAAACCAATTACAGTTTTGCGGAAATGAATTGAGTGACATATTGCATTTTTGATTACAAGAAACAACTTTTATACGCTCTATAAAAAACAGGAAGCCACAGGAATACACTTGCATACAATACATAGACATATCGAAGTGGGTTAATCAAAATTTATTTCTTTAACAATTTATTTATATGTTTAAAGGGCTTGTTTGAATACAATATTTATACAATCTAATTAAAAAATATATATTTCATTAAAATTCACATGCAGTTTGCTGCAATAACAGAGATAATGAATTGAGCATATGAATTCTTTCAATCAAACAATTGTTTGATTCCAGGAAATAGCTGTTTCATTGGACTAAATCAGTGATATCTTTACTGTAAAGAAATATTTATTTGGTATGCAGAGAATCACTTACCTCTTCTCTGATTCCAAACAAATATTTGTTTCAGGCCAATTTAATCATATGTTTATTCCAAACATCTTCATGGTTTAGTGAAACAAATACTTTGTTCTGCAAAGGTAATGATTATTCTTGATTCAATAGTTTCAAAAGTTAATTTAAAGCTTTGTATATATTATGTTAAATAAATGTAAATTTGGCCGCTTCAAGAATTTTGAGGGTTTGAAACAAACAAATCATTTACTTCGCCATATACAAACAAATAATTTGTTTGCCGTAAATATATTTTTTTCTTCCAAACAAATTGTTCTCTCTGTGTAATTTTGGGTTATAGTCGAAAATTGAATTTATATTATTTATTTTTAAAATATGGTTCCTTATAGATTTCCTTTACGTAGAATGAAATGACGTAATTAGTTTTATCACATTGCAAACACTTTTTGACATATAGAGAAGCTTGGATTTTTTTTAATTCATACTAAGGTTGGCTATGACTCAATCAAACGGAATATTTCTAGTTAACTTTCTATATTTATCTTAATAAATAAAAAAGCTACAGCCACTTCCTCAAATTTGGTGAATATACTACATAGAGGTAAAAAATAGGCGGCTGTCAGATGTAAAGTATGAGAATGCAATACTTACATTATTTTATAGTATCAGTATTAACAAATACATATTAAAACAATGGCCAACCCCAGATTTGAAAATATAGGACCATTAGATATGATCAGAATATTTTATGAGGGTGTATTTAATACCGATCAAGCTGGAATATTAGCTAGCGTTTTTATAGATTTGTTTTGATCTGTTTAAAGTATCATGGGAGAAGGCAACTCCATAAAATGACTTACTCTAGATTAAATAATAATTTACTATCTTTTATCTTACGAAACTGATCTGACAATGGTAGAGATAAATAGAATAAAGTGGCAAAAACACGCTCAAGAATTTTTGGAGAAATATAAATACGAGGGGAGATCATTATTACGGTCCCTGATATAGTAGGCGTTGACTGACAGTTAAATCTTTTGACATATTAAAAGTTTATTATTAGTTGTGACCCTTGTTTGATACCAGTCTAGTCAATCGTTGGTTGTTAAAATAATTTAGATTTTACGCGAAAGTGTTTGAATAATTTTCGACAATGGAAAAATCTGAGATACTCGCAGTTATAAAATATTTGCAAAAGGAAAAGGTTGTCGCCAAAAGAAATTCATAAAGATATGGTGGGTGTATTAGGTGAGAATGCTCCTTCTTACCAAGTGGTAAAAAATTTGCCTCGAGAATTTAAATTGGGAAGATAAACGTGTGAACATGCAAAGGGTRCCGGACGACCAGTAACTGTCACTATTCAGGAAAATGTTAATCGTGTACATGACATGGTAATGGCAGATAGGCGAATAACCATTTGTCGTACAGCTGAAATTACGGACTTTTCATATGGCACAATAGAAAAAATATTAACAGATATTTTAGATCTTAAAAAGTTATCTGTACGCTGGATCCCTAGGATGTTAACGCCTGATCAGAAACGTTCTAGAGTCCTGCATTCTGAAGCCAGCCTGGCAAAGTTTTCAGCAGACCCGGATGAGTTTCTCTCTCGATTTGTAACTGTTGATGAAACATGGATCCACTACTTTAACCCAGAGTCAAAACAGCAGAGTATGGAATGGCATTACAAAGGTTTTCTTTCACCACGAAAATTTCGAGTTGTGCCCTCTGCTGGTAAAATAATGGCCACAATTTTTTGGGATGTGGACGGAATTTTAGTGGTTGATTTTTTGGAACGTGGACACCCCACCCTTTTACTATGCCAACTTAATTTCAAAATTGCACGAGCGTATGAAAGAAAAAAAACGGGGACTTGTGTATATTTTTCAGTTCAGTTTCAGTTCTTGATCAAATAGTCGAAAATTGACAATCCAACAAATTTAAAGTTCCGAAAATGTCGACTGTTTGGGAAGCCATTAGTTATATGTAAATGGTGACTGACGAATTTAAACGCGACCGACAAAAAAAATTGCCTGGTCTCCCCTTCCCCCATGCATTTCAATTCATGCCCGCATTATGAATATTAACGAGCACGATATGGTAATCGTCAAAACTGAATCATGCTCTACAAACCTGTTTTGTCAACATCCAGCCTTCCAAAAGTGAACATTTCTACGACGGGAATTTCTCCTTGAGTTTATTTGCTCGCCGGGTTATGGCGGAAATGAACGGCAATTATGCAAAAAGAGCAGAAAAATGCAGCTGAGTCGACGTTGTAAACAGCACGTGTAAAAGGCGTTAAAAAAAGGTTCAACAGCACCTGAGATGTGTTTCTATAGCTTCGAGTATTTGTCTATTCTGCAGTTGAGTGTTGATCAACAGGTTCAACAAACTTGTACGCGAAGTTTCAAAATAGGCTAATCAGCAATTCGTTGCGTAATTCTTTCGTTAAAAAAGCCATTCAAATTTGCACCGGTTTCCAAGACAATCTGCAAGTA
Organism: Rhyzopertha dominica; assembly: GCA_025024175.1. Taxonomy (NCBI): domain Eukaryota; kingdom Metazoa; phylum Arthropoda; class Insecta; order Coleoptera; family Bostrichidae; genus Rhyzopertha; species Rhyzopertha dominica. Next base: position 3,706,021 of record QCXZ01000001.1, on the reverse strand, counting down.
ATTCAAATAGTTTCATAAAAAAAATAAGAAACCCTGAAGAATTTAATTTGAAGCAACTCCTTTTTTGCTTGAGATAATTATATTTTCGGAAAAAACTTTGCCATTAAAGATAGCGACTTATTAGATGAGGACAGGCACCAAAAATTATCTCGAGATTATAGATCAAATAGTGGCCAATTTGATATGGAAAGCTTTAAAGAAGTAGCGATTAAAAGTTTGCAGTTTAATAAATTTGTTATCTGACCCCACGGTATAGAATAATTAAATCATTTGAATAGTCAAAAACCTGATACATCCGAAAAAGAACAATAATGCTTAAATGATATATGTAAAGAGATGCTTCAAGTAATTTTGACAAATTTAAAATTGGAAATACTCGCAGATGTTTACTTAATCGACATAAAATATATCCTTGGGAATTGGAAGATCTACAAAGTTAATAGATAATTCCGCCGAGAAAGCACTTTGTGTACCTGCATTTAAGAGCATTTGAAACAATACACGGCTATAAATTTCAATCTGCGGTTACGTGAACATTACTATTGTGTAGTAGCGCAATTATCCAACTATAAAATCAGAAAGCATGAAACTGCTAACAAACAAGAACTGAATCAAGTGCAGCGTGCAGTGCATCATGCTATATTCAGTAAATCTAATACAAATTCAAAATACTGTGTTTAGCAAAAACGATAATAAATGTGCCCAATATTAGTATATTCAAAAAAACTGAATGGTTGTTATTATTCTGCAACACGTTTACAGTCATAACTAGAACGTTAAGTTACTAGCTACACATCGCTGATAATTAAATGTTTGGGCTTGAATTTTGGCCAATCATCTTATAGCTCCCTTCTTTTTCAACTGATCTGGATCTATCTATCTATCTGGATTTTTTTATTCTCGCTTCCGAGATATAGGCGCAAGTTGCATTTTTAAATGGGAATGGGGATCATCAAATAACACATTATTGCAAAGGATATTTTTTCCTGATTTCAAAAATACATCACACTTATACAATTTATTGCTTCCGAGTTAAGAAAAGTGTGATAACAAACTTGGGTCTGGCTAAAAACTTCGGGATAAAAATCATATTTGTTATAGCTAAGTAAAAACAAAAACCCCAGGCGTCACCATTTTTCTCGTGACTGGTAATAATTTTCATTTCCATTAAAAAATGCAACCTGAAACTTGAAATATCCTGCTTGTTCCATACTTTATAACGACCCTATATAGACTATAGTGTCGATGGCTTATATAATGAGGTTTACACTGCTTGTTTTCTTATCTCTGGTGGAGTACAGTCATACAAAAAGAACTTTTTCCTATGGTTTAGAGTTAATTTATGAAAGTTCTGCTACAATGCACTCGTATGTTCACTAGAGGTAGTTTACCAGCATTAAATAAACAGGCTAAGCAGTTCTTATATGAAAACAAAGTTAGCTGTGAATTTATAATTTGACCCCTAAACTATTCGAATCGCCGAAGAACGACTTCTTTCCAAGAATCTCCTCATCTTACTCATGCAAGGTCATCAGCAGCCACCGAGGCCGAGTAGATTTATAGATGCATTAATCAACACCTCTGCAAAACGAGCGTAATAAACTTGACCTACAAAAGAGTCAATTCACTGTACGGCCTCGACGAACCGTACTTTTGAAAAGCAAAAGTAAGGTCGAAAATTCACGGGGTCAGACGAGGAAGATAAAATGCCTTGTTTTCCCAGAAACAATAATTATTGCGTGGGGCAGATAGAGATAAACGGACCGTCACACATAATTCTGAAAAATTGTATTGCGAGTTGTTTGTAAACAGGTCCATAAGAATGTCAATGTATTCTATACTGAGACTGTTATTTCTGCGCCAGCGAGTGGAGAATTCAGATAGAAATGAGGAAGCAATGGTGGCATGGAAACAGACATCAGCTGATAGTGGCGTACGTGCGGCGGCAGCTCAATTAAATTGCAATTTTCCACTGAGTTTTTTTTAGGTTCAAGGTATTGTACTAATCGTGTAATGGGTAAATCCATTATCTTACATGACAAAAGTTCATTTAACTGAAAACTGTCAAGGGCGGTCGCATCTTCAATCCACAAGTTGAACTTTGTTTCCCATTTTCCAGGAATATTGATCACAGGACGTCTACTATGGAGCCTTGAATAAGTAAGTTTCCTATAAGGAGGTACTGTGTTGAATCTACCACAGCAGGCACTAAAAACCCTAAGAAAGTGGTGTACAAGGAAAGGACTGGTATTCAATCATTTAAAACCATGATTGGTAGCGTTGACCACAAAAAAAACCKCTAACAGTTGAAAGGACTCAAATTGTGGGGATAAAACGTACCACTGAAGAATGAAGACAAATACCATGATAACCTTCAAGCCTCATCTGAAAGTTACCAGAACTTTCAAAATAGTTGTTCCAAAAAATAAAAAGCACGTGAGTCAAAACTGGCTTCATTACCTCGATCAAAACTAGATGAGTTCAAAAATATTCAATTGGTAATGAAATAAAGATACTACTTTTAAAAGGACGTACTAACTTAAAGCGTTAGAAAGTTTAGATGAAGAGGAGACTTTATAAGTTGACGATAACTTATAACAAGGTTTTCCGGCCATTATTGCAGAAACTTCCCGACGCGAAAAACATTTTTCAACGTAACCGATGTTTACTGAAAACACCGAAGGAAATATATGTCAAGTAGACGGAAGCAGACCAGAAATTGGATGAATTGATCAACCCTTCAACGTCCACATGCATAATTGATGTTTACTTTCTCGACTTGTCATTTAGGGACGAAAATAAAGAGACTTCGTCGTGATAGACGACTTGATATACACTTGGATTAAGTGTTAGAGCGCACAATCCTAGTTTTATACCTTTCCAAGGATATCTAACGTAATCTTGGTGTATTCTACGTGAATAGCGAAAAATTCCGTCAAAACAAGATCGATTTATAGCAACAAATATCAATAAATCTTGGTATTAATCTTTCGCATTATCAGTTCTAAAAATCAGAGGTCGTTAAAATACACTTAAGCTGTCTAATTTCGTCTCAAAAGATGTGAATGTTAATAACAGATAAAAGGTAATTTACCGAGACTAACAATGCGTGCGTAAAACCATAGAAGCTATGCTAAAAGTAACACTAGCTCAAAGAAAATGTTTCTACTTATTTAATGCGATAATACAAGTATGAGACTGCTGCTCAAATGTTGTTTTCAACCAATTTATGGCAACTGGCATGCTTTTAAGGTCAGTTAAAGCTAAATGGGTAGAAATTGCAGAACTCCGTTGTAAATATGAAAAATGTAAGATACGATTTGTCCTAAATAGTTCTTGGCCAAATTCCCTCGAAGAAGTGCCCAGATATGTTAGCTGGTTAAAATCCCTAACGAAATAAATCACTTTTAGCATATATTATGTGATGACGATCTTTTTCTACAAACACAAAAAAAATACAATTCAACGCAAAATGCTAAGATAATGACAGTTCGATCGTATTCCAACAAGTAATTTCAAATTTTGAGACTGAAAAGTGACCAAGAAAATTGTTTTCTCCCTTACTAACGTTTCTAGAAAAAATTGCTTATAATGCCTTTTATACTTATATTTAATATTAAAAAGAGGTAAAACGTGTTCTGGTCGTTTTATAGTAAATATAGTACTCGTAACTAAATCAGTCAGTAAAAACACAAGATACCAAATAGATTAGATACCAAATCTATCATACTAAAGTTAAATTTAATAAAACATCGGTACAAACTTTATAAGATTTTGCGAGCCTAGCAAGGAAAACGAAATATTTCGGAATGCAGTTAAATATAACTTGTTTCCAAGAAAAGTACATTATGTTTCTAGATCGCTACGTCTTACGTTCTAAGCCTAATAACACGATTACCGTGACTTTATAGAACCGAAGGTCACCGTTATAATGTAGGGGTCTATTATTAATGTTGTTTTTATATAATATACTTTTAATTAACAATTAATCGTTATTACAGACATGTAGGTTTATTATGGATATGACACAGTTATTACTAATTTGTCTATGATATCGTCGATAAATGTAAAGCATATAAAAGTTGGCTAGTTGATCAGCTTAGGCATATGTATAAAATCCGAAAATGTTCTAGAATCTTGACCATCATGATTGCATTGTGTCCTTTATAGTGACAATATCGATTCTCATATCAATATCTTAAAAAAGAACAATGGAGTAAGTAAATGCTGGTATTAATTAATAGTAAGAAAACTTGCTGCTATTAGTGGCAGTTGGTTTAAAATTTACTGCAATTAATTAACATTACCGATCAGTGGATTGTTATAATGGTATATTCTACCATATCTGCATATCTGCAATTCTACATGACTTAACTCAAAAACAGCTGATTCTGACAACAACTGTTGAACGAATTGTCCGATCACTACTTGCAACCAAATGGTCACGTTTGATTTTATTTTTAAACAGAATAGTTATTTTTGTAATAAGTACCTAAAATGACGTTTTTTTTTTGGAACGAATCGTAGCCTAGTTCTAAAAGTTGACTTAGGTACCTTAGTACCAGTTTGCTGCAGGTAAAGTAGGGTAATGTGTTCGATAGTATTTGTAAAAATCAACAGTTTTTTTTGTTACAACCCCTAAAATCACAAACTAAAATTTAGATCAGGGCAAAAATTATCGTAAATAGCTTGAATTTTTAATTACCATGCGATGATAGTAACCAATCATTTAACGTAAAAATAATACTTCGACGAGTTTGTTTTCTGCCGAAAGTGCAAAAAGGAACGCCGAAGCATTCACTCGATGGAACGAATTGAACCATATTGTCATTGTAGACGAAGATTTTTCTATTAGAACCTCAAGAAGTAAAACCATTTATAGTCTTCCAGTTCGTCTAAGGTTATATTGAGGGGTCCCTTTGTGTAGTTTCAGTCCCGTATTGGAAAATATGGTGCCCTTTAGAACACTTTTAGATACGAATTTGAATAATATTCCTGTACACTTGTTTGCTTTTTATACGTGTTGGATGGATAGGAGGTTTTATTTAGTTGACAATCGATCGTCTTCAGCGAGTGTTGTGATATTTTCATGCTTCAGTGCTAATTCGAAGTGAATTTGTTTTTTCATCATGTTTCGTCCATGGGAAAATGTAAAAGAACAAGCTGGTTCTTCCTGGGTACCAGAAGAGGTAGTTAGTAAGACAGGGACAACGATGAACTGCCATCAAAGAAATTGCTACGGACATCAAATGGGCTGAATATGGTCCTAAATTTGCGGAGTAATTTATGGGCTGGTTGGGGGTATTTTTGGACTTATACAAATTTATTATAATCACCTTGTACATGGACAAAAAAAACGTGTATTATTGGCTTAGTAGAAGCTTGATTTTGGGAACATATTCAATGGTTGCGTCATCGTCACAAAATTTCTATTCCTATCAATCTTATGTGTGATAGCAAATGCGATAAGTAGCACATTTAACTGTACTGATAATATGCACAGATATCCATAATGCGTAATATGCAACTAACATCTTACAATTAATTCAGTTGAATGTTGAATCTGAATGCGTTTTAAGACAGATTTTTTCAAAAGAAGGAAGTGGAACTTGCATAGTGTCGTCATCAGGCTTTTAAAGGCTTCAAATGTCAGTATTGAAGTTGTTCGACCAAGCAGGAAACAAGTACCAATCGTGACTTCCTGCACAACATTCCATTGCACTTTATAGCCAATCTGGTTTCGAATTTCTGCTTGCAGATGAAAAAAAACCGCGTCGTCGTACGTGCCTAAACGAACATACAAGTCGATCACACAAAGATCGATAAAACAAAACTGGGGTACACTAAGACGCAGGTGGGTACAAAAAACTGTTTTGGTACTCGATTTCTATGTCGAGGTCGAACAATCTCAAAAAAATCTCATCGATTCCAACCCAACACATGTAGGTACCTGTGATTCGGAAACAATAGCATAACGCCACCCGCCAGCTTCGATTTTAGACACCCCTTTAAAGCGCGATGTAAACAAAACCACGTCGCGCGGAGGTGGCCTACGTGACCCGCCCCTGGCACCGAAAAAAATCGCCAACTGCACCCAAAAATCTACGATCCACTGAGACACTTCCACTTCCACGTGTGTACAGCAACAACGCGTCGTACTCGAATGTTTACGTGCGATAAAACCGACTATAACCGCGGTCTGCTTCGCACTGTGGAACTTCAGGACGCGGTCGTTCCGCGCCTCGGTCGCGCTCGGTATTGGTTGGTGGTGCCCACTTCCAGAGAGGCTCGTTTTTCGGCAAGATCTGCTCTCTGCATAGGCGCAAAATCGCCTAGGTTACTGCAAAATGACGTCGCATCCGAACTATGACCTACAAAGACGCCGAAGGATGGGCGCATGCGCCGGTCGTGGGGGCTCGTCTTCTACGCCTACCAGATTGATTGCAGCATCGCTTTCAAACAATTGAATCAAAAAGCGCGACGGTTCCAATTCCGAATCGACAAGAAGCGAGATGACACTGAGAGGAATCGTTATGGGGCACTTACCACCGTGTTGTTGCTGTATTGCCGCCCTCTGAAACAGAAAAGGATGATTAATAATGCAATGATTTTGAATACAAGGTCAAGTCGTAGGATTCATGGTCATCTTACTCCCCATACACTAAAACAAGCACTCGAGAAATATAATTTATGAAAATGAAATAAATCCATTCAAAATTGTCAAATAATTCTGCAACAGGTCACCTTTAATCAAATTTATCTTAATTTCAAATAGCAAGAGGGGTTAAAAACGCGGTTAACTAACTACTAATAAAAACGTCAACATAGTTTTCTTTACGGTCCGTGCACTCCCGCCACCATTTTGGAAGTGTTTCAATATCCGAAGAAAAAAATACCTTTAGGTGTGTTCGAAGCCACTTACGTATTATAAACGACATAGGCCCCGTTGCACAAAGCGTGGTCAACCAGACCCCCTGGTTAACACGCGGTCAACGAGCAGTTGTCATGGAAACGGTTCTTTTTAAGCGTTCTTCATTGGTGCTGCGTATGACAACACGGCTGGTTAACCACGCTTTGTGCAACGGGGCCATAGCGTTATATTGATCTGCTGTTGTTTAAAAAGTTAAATGGTTCTACAATGGGCAGTTTTTGACAATAATGTTGAAAATTATGTATCCGAAGATGCGAACCTTCAGTAGAGTTGTCACAATTATTCTCATTGGAAGAACTTCGACAAGCTATTTGTGCTCTGAAAACCCGCAAAGCTGCTGATTTTGATGGTATTTACCCAGAATTCTTGAAATACTTGGGACCGAATGCTTTAAAAGTGTTGTTATTGTTCTATAATAATATTTTAGATACATGTACTCTTCCAAGTTTGTTTTACAAAACAAAGGTGATTGCTGTCTTAAAACCTGGGAAACCTCCAAATGAAGCAGGAAGTTACCGACCCATTGCCCTCCTGAGTGTCTGCTACAAGTTACTAGAGAAACTATTCTACCAGAGTTGCTGTGACCAAGTCTTGGCTTTGACAATATATGCTGAAGTTGGTTTCCAGAAACGATTGAAAACTGGAGTAGTGTTCATAGACTTATCGGCGGCTTACGATACTGTGTGGAAAGATGGATTGATCCTCAAACTATTTAATACTCTGAAATGTAGAAAGATTGTGTAGCTCATCGAACGAATGCTATCCCAACGTCAATTCAGAGTGTTTTCGGGAGAAAAAAGTAGCAAATTCAGGATTTTGAATAATGGTCTGCCACAAGGATCGGTTCTGTCGCCTATTCTTTTCAACCTTTACATAAGTGAGTGACCTTCCAGTACCTCAATCGAGAAAATTTGTGTAGGCAGACGACATGGCATTGGCTTTGCAAAGTAAAGACTTTTCTGTACTTGAACAAAACCTTTCAAGTTACATCGAGATTATGAATTGCTATTTTAAAACCTGGCGCTTGTGCCCTAATCCACTGAAGACAGAAGTAACTTGCTTCCTTCTCAACACTCACCAAAAGAGGAAACAGCTTCAAGTTATGTCAAATAACATAATTCTTAAACATAACTTCTGGCCAAAATACCTTGGCGTGACCCTCCTAGATACGTCTCTAACGTATAAGAAACATCTAGAAAACGTCAGTAAAAAATTACAGACTAAAAATAACATTCTGCATAAGCTTGCTGGTACAAGTTGGAGTGCAAATGCAAATGTACTGCGTACCTCTGCAACTGCCTTGCTTTATAGCTGAGTACTGCTGTCCTGTTTGGAAAAACAGTCATCACACAGGAAAAATTGACACTCAGTTAAATACTGCAATGCGACCAATCGTTGGAACAATTAAGTCAACTCCATTACCTTGGCTTCCGATTCTTTCAGACATCGCTCCTCCGGAGATTCGCAGACAGTTTGCTACATATAAAGCTTGGCAAAAATACCAATCAGCTCCTAATGAGTTTCTGATTTCCCGAGATCTGCAAGAGCTACCTACAACTCGGCTAACTTCTAGAAAACCTCTGTGGACAGAAGATTTCCTTCGTGCTCCTTATACCATTGAAGATGGATGGTGTTCTGTTTGGCAACTTAAGAAACATGATATATTCAATCAGCAGCTTATAGACGATCCTACGGAAGAGGTAGCAGGAACTGACCTCCCAAGAAGGTCTTGGGTCACTCTGAATCGCCTTCGCAAGGGTCATGGGAAATGCAAGTTTTTTCTTAATAAATGGGATTCATCTATCAACCTTTCTTGTGAAAGAGGAGATCCCCTCCAAACAATTGGACATATGGTCAACAGATGCTCCCGTACAGCATGGCCTGGTGGTTTTGCGTCTATCCATCGTGTTGATGAAGGTGTTAAAGGCTGGCTTAAGACAATAGAGATCTGATTGGAGTTTTCTGGGGTTTTCTTCAATACTCAATCCAGAATAAATACATACACGCATGTATCTATTATGGATAAAGCGCAAATGCGAGATCTCTTATCGTTGAATGAAAATGTTTTTTTCTTTTTCAACGCTTTATAAAAGTCGACCGTAGTCGCATGAAATTAACATCAGTACTGTGGAAAGTATTAACGATTTTCATAAGAATATATACATATATACCTGAAGCTGAAGTGCAAAAAGACGTTGGTACGTCGAGGGTCTCACTTCGACTTATTATATAACCTCGTACATAACATAAGATCAAGAAATGGTAGAAAAGGTTCGATTACAAAACTGAGCTAAATGTGAATGGAAAACAAAGTTACTAATTACTTATTTACACGTACTCTTTGCTGGATGACCCTTATTCCGCTGTTCTCCAATGCTTTGGCGTCCAAAGATCTACTCCTGGGTTTGAAATACTGATCGGGATCTCCAGTTTTCCCACCATTCTTCACCCACCTCCAATAAGAAGCCATCTCCTCAAACCGACACTCACAGTTTTACATTACAGTCACTTGAATTTACGAACGATTAACAGGACTGTTATCGCACAGGGGAATAAAGGAGATCGTCATTTAGCTTTATCAGAAAATTATTATCTAACGATTGTTAATCTGAAATAAACTGGTTTTTTTGTTGTTGTACCGAACGTCTGATCGCGAAGCTGAAATGGCATTGGTAATAATTAGATTTCTTAATTTACTTTGTTAAGTCAAACGGGTTGGAATAGAGCACAATAATGCTAGTACTTGATTGATAAAGAACGTAACACGATTAGCTATTTAAATTGACACACAACACAACAGATTTTTCAATGTTTCTTAACCTATTCTTATTCCACCAGAAATTGCCTAAATGTGTCAGTTACTCGGCTAACAACACGTATGGGTCCAACTACACTACCACATTCTACTAAGGTATACAACGCAAAACACTCTAATTTACATTTACGTAATTCTGCAAACAGATAAGCCGAAACAAAAATGTTGATTTCACGAATTTAAAATGCTTTACGCTATCACTCCGGACACTGAATGTGGTATAATACTGTTCGGGATTTTAATACTGCTACACCAGGATATTTTAATAAAATATGCACGCAGTAATTTACACAACTGAATATAATGGCAGCCGGAGCTGACCTATGACTTGATCGGAAAATAGAAATTGCATATTTAATAATAATAATGCCTGATGGCATTGGTCGATAATTATTGCCTTAAGCCATTTTTTATCAAAACCAAAACAGAACATAAACTTTAGCAAGTATGGCTACATGGCTACAGCTTTCAAGTCAAGCCTGGAAGCTTATATTATTATAGTGGACACGTCTGCATAGTTTCATCAGAACAAAGTTTATTGTAAACACGCCGTGATAAAGCTTATGAGACTACACAACATCACGATAATTAGGTAAACATGTACTACAAAAACACATTTTTTCGAATCTCCTACAATAATATCGCCCGAAATTAGCACACGTTATCTAGTAATGTTTGTTTAACCGATTTACATCGAACTGACCCCTGGCATATCGATAGGAGCACCGCAGGATTCCAAATTGGGACCGTTTTTGTATTAGACCGTTCTAAACCACAATTTTGCTTATTTATGCGTCGGAGTAAAACAAAAAATGGTTGTATGATTAAGAAGTAGCAGCAAGATTTTTGAATCCAAATCACCGTAACATGTGAACTTGATGTAACCTTCGCGATAATTACAACCAATATGAATACAAATTTTAGACCTAGAATTATCTGTAAATGTAGAAAGATAGTCTATTTCCTGCTTTAGTGCAGTAATTTGACTTTTGAAGAGAAATAATGACTGCTGCGACATTTATTTATAGATATCATAACAGATTACATGGAAGCAGAAAAATAACAGCTATAATGACTGGTATTATTGTATTCGAATCCATTATTTGTCATCCACAACTTTAGTGACTGCTGAACAATAAAATCCGATTATAGTTATTATCAATATGCCATTACATTATCATTACATGCGATATTATTAGACTTTAATAATGGTTCATTACATGGGATGAGCAAAGTGTATTCCTTTTAAAATTTTAATGCCACTTCATACATCATAGATTAGGTGGAGTTTTAACTGTTATAAAGGGTATAATATGCTATATTCTTAAGTAAAAATTACCTTAACTACCAGAAAATGATGCATGTATTGTAATGCAACTCTTTTACCGTTTTTACAACCCTGCAATAAAATTTATCTTTCATCTCGAACAGCAGGCGGCCCCTCACAAGTTACCGCAAATAACCGAATTACCATAAATTTAGGTTCGATTTTCGGAAGATGGTTAAGCAGGGTCGGATTATTTAAAGTTCACTACCGGTCAAAGCAAAACAAGCATTCACTCTTAGTATTTCTGTGCGCGAGACAAGAGAAGCGAAAAATGTTCCGTCCTTGGGAAAAAGCTGCTCCAAGTACCGCTCAGAATGAAGTTGCTGACGCTGACATGGAAGTGCAAATTGAAGAAAACAAGAGAAGTGGTCGATACCTTACCCAAGATGCCAAAGATCATAAAAAATGTATACAATTTTTTGATAAAAAAAGAGTGCAGTGCTCCGTTAAAAGTGACAAGTGAAATGGTTGGTGTCCCCTACACGACTGTGAGAGATATTATTGAAAATAAAGGCAATTCAAGAAAATCACGCAATTCGGAGAAATTTCTACATATATCCAAAGAGCTTGGGATAGAAATTAAAAAAGTGATTTACCAAATGTATAAGGAAAATAAAGTTCCAACTACGGATAGTCTGAAATTAAAACTTTTGGAATTAGGATATGACATAAGTTATTGCGAGGAGTGGGTCAGAAAATACTTGAGGAGCATCGGTTTTAATTATAGTACATTAAACCAACGTTTGTCCATAATGGAATCAACCCTACTAAAAAGAATGAGATGGGATTATATAAACGAAATCAGAAGGCACCGCCAAGAAAATCGTAATATCGTATATTTCGATGAAACGTGGTACGACACCTACGACTTGATAAAAAGAGGTCTGACAGATGGGACAAATAACTGCGTTCTGCAAGCACCACCTTCGAGAGGAAAAGAATTATAATTCTTCATGCGGGAGGAAGTGATGGATGGGTGGAAAATGGCTTATTACTGTCAGCGAAACAGATCCAAAATTGTTCTGCTGACTATCATTGCGACATGGACTCTGCACTTTTTGAAACTTGGTATCAGCAGCCAGGGCTACCACCAGGATCTGTTATAGTCATGGATAACGCGAGTTATCATTCAAAATTAATGAGCAAGGCGCCAACATCAGCTACAAAAAAATAGAAATAATTGATTACATGAAAAAGAATAAAATTACAATTCCGGATGGAAAAGTTACCAAAAAAGATCTGTTGACATTAATAAAAAATCTCAACATACGTAAACAATATCGAGTTGATGAACTAACGATAGGACATGGACCTATAGTTATGCGTTTGCCACAGTATTATTGCGTCCTAAACCCAATTGAATTAGTGTGCAGTACGCTTAAAAAAGGAATACGAAGAAACAATACATGTCCGCGTTTAAGTTGTAGATTTAGTGCGTAGAGAGGTAAGTAGTATAACGAAAGAACTGTGGAAAAGCTGTATTAAGCATGTTATTGAAATTGAAGATAGCTATGTATCCCCAAACTTACAAAATTTTATAATACATGTTAATGGTGATGCTAGCAGTGATTCAGAATTTGACAGTAGTGATGATGATAATAATTAATATATTTAAGTTATGTCGGTGTAAACTTGTTAGACTTTTTTGTAAAAATATAATAATAGATGTATGGAATTATTTTATTTTGTATTTAGAGCTTTAGATAGAAAATATATATTCTTATTATTTTCTTTTAAAATACTTGTCTTTTATTTACATATTTAGTTATGTTAACCGTTAACCGCATGTTTCCAAAAGTTAAAAGATTGTAAAAATACTAATATGAAATATGACGTATAACCATTAATCCCATTTTTATCGGAAGGTATATATATTTTTCAAATTGGATTCTAAGCTTTCTCTTTCCAAAAACATAAATTCGTAGAACGAAAAATAAATTTTCTAAGTATGATATATCAAAGCGAATATACATTTTTTGAAGCCCCCTGTATTTTTTACACCGTAAATTTGCCTTTTTCTAGTTGGAATGATATAATTTTTTGTCTTCTTTACAACAGCAAAAACCCCACGTCCATCTCTTTTATAGTTCAAAAGTTATTGCACATTTTCTCAGATATTCCAATCGTGAAGCTCAAGCATATTTTTGCTCCAAGCATCTGCAAACCCGTATATTTTTAGCTTTCACGAAAAGGTCATGAAAACAGACTAAAAAGTGAGCTGTTCATATTCGAACGGTATACCACGACTTGTGACTTTGATCCCACTTTTTGCAACATTACGTCAATACCTCCACGGTCGGACGATGCTTTAATTACTACTTCAACGGAACAGTTACACCTACTGGGAATTTCTACAACAACTACAGTTCCACGAAAGCATCAATTACCAGTTTATTAATCAGTCAAGATAAATTCCGGCGGTGTAAACGAAATAATCCCACCTAATACCGTCTAACACCAGGTATCAACAGAAATCGGGACGGTTGTACAGTAAAGCCAGTTTTTTTTTCTGATAGCACTGCTCGTTATTATCACTCGGTGTTTACGTTTTTACATAACCTGTTTAATTTGCAGCGTGTTTTCGACTTGGATGTGTTTGAGCAAGGTATTAACCGTGTGCAAGCAAACTATAGTTGCAGTGGCGTCTAATGGAATCATGTTTACGAACGTTGGCAGATGTGCTGCATTTATTCTTGCTGAGCTTGTTGTTTGCTTTGTTTCCAGCAAACATCGAAGGAACGAGAGTCAATATCAAATTATAATTTTGGTAAACGCCCAAAAACAGCAAAAAAAAACAGATGCCAATGAAACTAGGAACGCTATAAGTAGTTCCAAGGAACTATAAATGAAAATGAATAGACGAAATCCCAGTTTGAAAAACATGAGGGCAAAAACAAGTCGCACCAGAAATAATAAAATCCAAATACATCTTCAAATAAAGAAGATATGAAAGATTTAATTTAAAACATAACATATTTTGAGGAATGTTATACAAAGAAACAACTTTCGGAGGTTCTAAAGATAAAATCTTTTAATAAAACAATGGCTAAAGAGCATTGACACACAGTTTTACGGCTACCGCCGTATTGCTGTACATTTAATGCAATTGGGTATTATCACTTTTTTTTAAAATTACATAAAGTGAATCTTGAAGTGCATATATATCGTACGCCATGTTAAAAAAAAACAAAGAAAAATATTTGTAGGTAGAGAATTTCAGGTCTGAAATTCGAATTCGAATCTTAGGAGTCACCGCCAAAACGCTTGTATCCAAGGTTGTTCAACTCGTGACGTCAAGTGTCATGTAAACATTATCGAGGAGCGTGCTGTTTAATGGTGTAGCATCATTCTTGTATTGGAAAAGCTTTTGTGTGGTGKTTATTGAAAGGATGGTGTAAGAGGTCGTTTTACAAGCATCTATTATGTATGCAAAACAAAAGCCCCTAGACGTAATATGCCGAAATCGCAAAGTTTGTTTTTCTGATGTGAAGATCATCTTAATTCTTACTGTGTTTTATTATTCTTTATGGGGTTATAAGTGTTTACCATTCAGTTTCCATTTTATTATATAGAGGATATGAAAAATTATATGCGTTTTAAGTTGATAGAGGGAAATAGAGGGAAATAAAGAACAACGTTGTTCCCCATATATTCGACTGTTAGCCAGACCGTAAACGGGCCGCAAAACCCCGAAAATAAATGGCAATTTATGTTTATTCTGACCTCTACAATAAATGTCAAGTTTAGGGTACATTTTGATTCTTACATTTTTATGTTTACAAATAGTATGTTTCCAACAACCTACTGTGATCAAATTATCAATGCTACGTTAATTTGATGGAAAGTTCACTTATGCTATTGCTTTTACGTTCCTCATCTCTGCCGCGTTGAACCGCTCGTCGCTGTACAGAAATTCCATAACAATGAACTTTTTCTTGGCGTATTTTAATTCATTTGTCACAAAACGAACGCAAACAGGAAACTGATAAATTGACGGGCTGAGGCTGAAGCGTGACGCGCTCACCCCAGATGTAAACAAGCGGCCATTTACAAGACACCTGATGTCACGGCCAATATGTTCGCGTTTTGGTGGTCCCTTTAAATATTCACATTTTTAATATTAAAAATACATCTTAAGATCCATCTTTTCGAATTTATAAGCTGTCATGGCTGTTTTGTGGATTAGATGCTACCTATTAACATGCAATTTAATAAAATATAAATACATGGCAAATACCCAATTGAATTAATTTGGCACCAACTTAAGGTGCCATGCAAGAAGGCAAAAAAACAGACGATGACAGTGACTTTTTGGAGTGACCAAAATCTAATTTTAAAAAATGTAAAAATAATAATTAAAAAAATAAATAATATAAGCTTTGTTTTATGACGATGTGAGGTTGATTGTCGCAAAAATTAGGGAAATTTAATAGACCATTAACTTGTGTTCCCAGAATATTTCTGCTCCCACATTACCTGTATTACTTTTTCACTAAAAGCTTCAGTTGTCAAATTCAGTGTAGGGGTTAAACTTCTTTGATACGCCACTGCGTTTCGTTTTATCAGTGCAACACGTGTACGAAAAATTTGCATCTTCCAATTTACCAATGCTATTTCAACAAAACATGTATCCCATAATAGATGTTTGCTAAAAGAATTTGTGAACTGTTGGTTTAGCGTTATAAATTGTTAAGAGTACGAAGTACGTTAAAAAAAAACGCTACACGTAACAGTTGTTGTTGTGTTCTACCTCATGGCAAATTTATATACGTCAGAAATTAGCTTTGTTTTCCCCAAAAAAGGCAAGTTTAGCGAATTCTCATCCGCGGGCACGTTATGCAATAATCATCATTCTTATTACCGATTGTTACACAACAAACTCATCACACTTTTTCACTGCGGTCCCGGCACACCAAAAAACCGCTCACTATTGCACAACCGCTGGAAAATTTCAGTAACCTCTTCGCGATACGCACATACAACAACAAACGACGCGGGTTTTTGACACCACAAGACTTTGAGAGCAAATCATCCGATATGTTGCAGAGCAAAATTCAACATCCTCCCTTCCACTCCACAGATATGCCACTGATGTTATCTGACGAGGTATCTACCGGCATGTGTGTAATTGTTTCGTCACAAACAACGGGGGGAACAGCTGACCGTATTATTTTACGGCGATAAAGATAGCGATTAAATTTTTCCGGCGAAGCAGCACCGGGACAATTTGCTCGCTCATGTGTGACCATGGTAGCTCTCTGAACGCTGGGTCATCAAAACAACTCAAAAGAGCGACCTTTTTATGGAAAGAAGTAGTTTGCGATTTGGTGTACCGCAGGGATCCGCTTAGAAACAATACTGTCTAGGTATAGTCTTTCAAATCGTATACATTACGGGTCCCTTTATGTAAAAATCAATCGCCTCACAATAGGTTTACTACAGGTCCGTAGCCCTACCATAAAATTATATTTATTGTGGTCGTCTACAAGGCGTTGAATTTTTTTAATGGGAAGGGGCGTCAAAAGGCACATCATTGGAGAGGACACTTTTTCCTAGTTTCAAAAATTAATCACACTTGTACAAAAAACTCCAAGTGTTTCCATTTTCCTCGTGACTGGTGATAATTTGATCCCATCGAAATTTGATTGGTTGTGGAGATAGAAGGCGAAGTTATTCGGAAGTAGTTGCACTCTACAATGCAATTCATGACGATTATGAACAAATTGCCAGATCAACAATTATTAAAACATTGCAACATTTTGACGAAACCGGCGGTGTTAAAAATCGTCAAAAACCAGGACGTCTAAAGGTTGCTACGAGTGAGGAAAGTAGCTTGAATGTCCTTTCAGATGTGCAAGAGAATCCCAAATGTTCCATACAACAGCGTGCTCTCACTCAACCATATCAGCAAAAGATCTGTTCAAAAAAGTTTGAAAAAAGATGGTGCACCGCCCCATTTTGCAATGTTCGTGGATGTAGATAGAGCTTCAACTTTTTAGTAATAATGGTACAGCTGTTGCTCTTTCCATATTTTATGCACTGAACTTTTTGGAATATTGTCCTGATTTGCAATTAATCTTACATTCGTATTTGGATTATTTAGTTCAATCCAATCGTAACTAGCAAATTTCCTGTTGTAGAAGTTATTGAAACAAGGTTAGTTAAGTCCCAAAAAAACACTACTACAAAGAAGCTGAACAAGTTTGAGCTCAGAAGTGGATTACGGTGTATGTTAATTGGCAAACATTTTTAATGAGTCGTGTTTTTATTAATACGTCTTTTATTTAAATTTGTTACTTTTAAAACGAATTTCTAGGCAAATGGGCCCCTTTTCATCCGAACTATTAAATTATGTCACTATACCTTTAAAACACTAAAATTTCACAAAACATGTGCGAATACTCGGCAAAACCCATTAAAACATTTACGATCCACTAATACCATTATCACACAAACAAAACAAGTTGATAAAGTATCACAAAGTCTGGCTGGAATTAGAGAGAGCATTCCAAAACAATTCATTTCCCATGCGTACAACAAACAGCACTAAATCACGATCAGATAAACACTGCAACACAAGTGCATAACAACAAAGGAACATAGCGACACTGAAGCAAAGACGCTGACAATTTTTTGACGAATGACGTAATTTGGGAGCAGATAGCGCCACATGCGAGTCCAATTTTCAACAAGTAGTGTGCATATTAGGTATCGATATATCGGGCTAATAAACAAAAACAAAGTGGCAATAACAGTCCCGACTATTTTTAGAGATGTTCCCGAGAGAGGTCGACTGCACAAATACATTGCGAATTTCACGCCATCTGGAGAGGAAACAGGGGATTGTGATGGTTTATTTTGAGCGTTGGTGATCGTTTTTACATAAAATATCGATACCTTTCATTGAAGTTTTTTTTTTATCTGCGTTCACCTACATTTTTTTAATGTACAAATTAAATATTCAAGGTGAAATGGAATTTAGCTCCAGAGTTTTGTACAGAACGTTAATAGTTTTTTGCCCCCGTAAATCAAATTTTCACTTCCGTACTCAAAATCAAGTAACAACATAAATGACTCAGATATACTAGGATAATCGATTGTTTTCACATAAATATACAAAATATGCGCAATAAAATCAATGAACTACATTATTTATCTCTCAATCATACTTTTATCTGTTTCTCTGAGCATTAGACTAACTAGTCTGCGTTAGATTTAACAAAAATTAAAAACCGTTTTCTTATTAGCACCTATTGCAGGACTTCTAGACAACATGGTGGGGTTTGCATCTACGCCTCTGATACAATGAGGTCGTCCCACAATTTTTTTTATTTTACACATAAAATATACATTAAAATTGAAGTACAAAGACATTTTTTACGATTTCTTCCGGTTCTTCTTGGCCTAGAAAAAATGTGAAAGTATGGATTTTTCAATATCCGTTTCAAATGCCTCGATATTGCGCCACGTATATGACGTAAAAGGTTCGCATGCTGACGAAAGCTAGAAACACCAATAATAGCCAGTGCTCTAGTGGCATTGCACGTGCTGCATGTGTCACATGTGTAACGAATAACCCTAACAACTCTAGCCATGCGTTTTTGTTTACATAGTTTGGTCAAACAGTCGAGTTTCGTATTTGTCATATTAAGCATTGGAACAAGATGTTGTGGAAGTATTTGGGTAATCTGTTGTTTTTTTTTTGATGTCAGAATGGCTTACGTTAAGAAGTGTTTTGTTCCGTGTTGTAGGAATACTACTGCTGATAAACAATTACAGGTAATTCCTATGTTTACATTATAATATTGACGTTGACGGTTATACTTATACCTTCGCCCCTCTCTCTCACTCCCACTGCATTATTTGTATTTCTCTGGCTATTTATAAAACTGACAACAGTGAGCACCTAGTTACCTAGGGAGCTGTAACAGTAACGCATGACGGAAATTAGGAACCTTTTACGTAGTTGTTGGCGGATTTAAGAAAATGTTTGAAACAGGGTAAATTTTCTACCGCCGTTTGTTACGAGTTGAATTAATGATGTAAGCAATAAAAGGCATAGGTTAAAACTATCAAATTTTAATGTGCGGGACGACCCTATTGCAAAACACTGCACTGTCCGAATACGCCTCCAAATGGCAACTTTGCTATTTTCTAAAGTACAACGAGTACTGAAAGTTTTGTCCCTTTTAGTTCCCACTCACATCCATGAATGACATAGCGTAGCCATTATCATTTGCTCATAACAAAGATTACTTTTCTTCATTTGCAACGTACCAATAATTTTTAATGTAAAACACAATATCTTATTCTTATTCATTTTAGTTTTTTATGCTCCATGAATTATTTAAAAAACGGTGGATGCAATAAAAAAAAACTATGAATGAAGAGACGAAAGAGATACTCTATGAGCTAATCTCCTCTTTCTTTTTAAATACTCATTTAATATAGAGCACTTTTTAGCTCAGATGAAATCTAGCATTCAGAAGAACAGCAAACATCAAAACCTGACAATTTTTACCCCCTATAAATGTTAAAAAATCATTCCCTTACCTTTCGTCTGTCTTCTGGTGGCACACTGGCATGGGATCTATTCCTAAAGATGTCCATCACTTTGGTCATTGGACTTCTGCTTGAAGAGGCCGCCGTGACAGTATGGTAGTACTGAGTGTGGGAACTACCGTCCCTAACGGGATGGGCAGAGCCGTCCCTTGGTGCCTTTGGACGAGCATGTATTAGGCCGGTGTGCTGAAAAGAATGGACGTCATTAAATAAGGCAATAATGATTTCTTCCATATTATAATTTGCTGGAATCCCGGAATTCATAACCTAATGAAATTTGTTTTTACACAAAATACTAGTACATAATAAAGAGGCATTAAATTTTTACATACACACAAAGTAAGTGCACTTTAATCAATATTTCTAGGTAAACTACTTTCTTTAACTTCATGCTATTCCTAATTTGACAGCTCTAGAAGCAGTTCCCTAACAAGTAGCCTGATTTAGCTCCATTGCACTTTCATCTGCAGCGTTAAGAGGAATCGAACAACGAATATAGGTACCAAAAATTAAAAATCGCACATCTTATGTAAAAAAAATGTGTTTGTAATTATTGTATAAGTATCCAACATACTCAACTCTGTCTCCTAACGCAATCTCACAATTTTCGAGTGAATCTCATCCAACCATTTTGATAACTGCTAATGAGATTGACATTTATTTAATCTCGGGTCCTTCAAACTCGTGTACCTGTTAAACAACGGTGTTGTGTAAGCTTTGAATCAATAATAAAAAGTTTGTTTTAATTAGTCAGCCCGAGGCAACGACCCAACTCTTCAAAGATACGAGAAAAACACAAAGATCGTCGGCAAACAATTTGCTTAACTGTACTCAAATATCCTTGTAGCTTGTTTTGATACCATCTTTGCTTGTTGTTGCGTTTCACACTGTTTTCAGGAGGTACGGGTTTGCTTCGTCAACGCTTTTTATTTATAAAGCATTGTTTTACCTATCAGGTGAAGCCGAGTGGTATTGTTCTCGATATTTCGAGGGTTTCGATTGTTTAAATATAGCGATTTGATTGTACATTGTATTATACAATAACAAAATACGTATTAAGCTGGAAAGATGATAAGAGTAATAAGACCACAAAACTTCCAATCATGTTTGCTCACACTAAAAATGCGAGCAAATCTTCAACTAACAGTTTCCAGAATATTATACTCACTGCTGGGACTGGAAGAAAATATCCATATATGTATATCAATAATTATCGATATATCGATATACGAAGGATTCTCAGGGTTACTTTGGATTTATACTACTAGTAAAAATCAATTTTGTATATATCTTCCAGTCTGCAAAATCTCTCCATAACTTTGCTGGGTTATGCTTATTTAATTGCTGATGACAAATAGTTCCCAACTTCCTTATAATAATGTTTACTTCCTTCCGTCTTTGTTTTCGCAAGCTGACAGATGGCATTGTCATCTATTTTTCTACTAACATCATACCAAGCCTATATATCCAAATAATGGATAAAAACCTTAAATGTTCTTATCCGATTATTATTTGTTTTCAGTTATAGCGAAATAAAAAAAATGAATGAATATATAATCTTCTTTGATTATGAATATATGGATACAAAGTTTGTTTCCATATTTATACGTATTAAAGCATGCTTATTTAAGGCTTTGTAACTGTCAACGTCAATGGTATTGTTTTTTCTTAAAATGCCAAAAGTTTATACTGATTTAGAGTATGCTATGACTTTTATTAATGGCTTCTGTAATGGCAATGTCACAGCTGTTGTAGAAGAATATCGACGACGTTTTCCACGTGAGAGAGCTCCTGACAAAACATGTTTATTCTAGTTTTTAACAAACTTTGCAAGACCGGAACTTTTCCAAGTGCAAAAGTAACATCTGAAAAACTGATCGACAAACTTTAGAAGTGGAAAATATTTTTCGTCTAGTGGAAGAAGATGAAACGACCACCACCAGAAGACGGGTAATACACACACTTCACGAGCAAGGATTATGCTGATACGTTCTACAAAAAGTACAGTTTCTACACCCGGAAGATTATGCTAAAAGTTAGTCGAAACCAATTTTCAGCACAGGTTTTTAGTAAATGTGTGGTGTGGTATGATTGCTGTGCCCCTACACAGTTCGCTCGTGTGGTCAAGCAACACTTGGATGAAATGTTTCCAGAGCGTTGGATTGGTCGCGGGGGTTCAATTAGTTGCCCTCCAAGAAGTACAGATCTAACAGCACTAGATTTTTGTTTATGGGGTTGGTTTAAAACAGAAGTTTACAAAGTTAAAGTGAATAGTCGAGATGCACTAATTCAACTTATAATTAATACTGACGCAGTTCTTCAAGAACAACAATAGCATAAATTTTTGAACACCATATAAAAAGTCATAACTATAAAACCAATCTTAGCGTTATATTGTATTTCTTTTTTAAATTACGCTATAACTTGAAAGCAAATGAACACGAATAAGAACATTTGAGGTTTTTTTATCATTTTGATGTGCAGAATGCAGTCCTGGAGTACTGTGCGATCCTTTCGATTCACCAGGTATAGGCAAAACCAGTTCTATCTATACCATGCTGTCTACATTAGACCTAAACTGTACTGATGAGCTGTAATGACAGCGAAATAGATCTATCTGCAGTTGGTTGCAGAACAAACAGCATTTTTATCAATAGCTGGACGATATGCATCATCCAAGGCTAAAGGAGTAGCTGACTTAATCACCGAGCAAAAACTAAATCGAGTGAGCTGCCAGACAGTTCAGTTTACTTGTTCGAAATTATGGAAGTCCGCATTTAGATCAAAATTCCCTACAAAAGCTCAACTTGGAGGCGACTTATTTCAACTTTTACAACACTAAACTCACCAGCATGGCACTCTTCATCGAAGCCATGAACGCGCTGCCCTTCTTCTTGCTGGCGTCAGAATTCGACCTGGTCCTGAAGGCGTCCAGCACCCCGGCCTTCTTCGGGCTCTGGATGTCCTCGCCCGACTTCCTCCTCTCCGCCGAGCTGGACCTAGAGGTCGATCCGCTCCGGCTGCTGGCGCTCTGCTTGTCCCTCTTCTCCTTCTTGTCAGTCTTCGGGTCCTTGGAGGAGCGGCTGTCGCGCTTCGACTTCTCTTTCGACGACGACTTGCCCTTGGGGTCTTTCGAGGATTTGGACTCGGACTTGGAGCCCCAGGTGCCGGACCGCGGTCGCGGCATCGACTGCTGGTCGACGTCATCGTTGGAGATTGTGGGGAGGGGTTGCGAGCCTAGTTCCTGGAAAGAAGACGCGAAATAAGGGATGTGATTCGTGACCGTCTTAACAATTGTGGTTATATGATAATTATACAGGTATTCACAAAGCTGAGAAATAAAAAAACTATGCGCATAGGTAATTTCCAATTAGTAACTAATTCTTACGTTTGTCGGAGCATTGTGAGAATATAAATAGACAACTACTTATGGTGAGACATATTAATTAAATTAACTTAAAATTAAGAAAATCATTTCATCATAATAGATTTTACCTCCTAAACAAAGATAGCTTCAACTCTCTAAATGAAGTTGGTATAGTAATGCAACTCTCTTACCCTTATTACAACCCTGCAATAAAATTTATCTTTCATCTCGAATAGCCAGGCGGCCCCTCATAAGTTACCGCAAATAACCGGATTACCATGAATTTAGGTCCGATTTTCGGAAGATGGTTAAGCAGGGTCGGATTATTTAAAGTTCACTACCGGTTAAACCAAAACTAGCATTCAGTCTTAGTATTTCTGTGCGCGAGACAAGAGAAGCGAAAAATGTTCCGTCCTTGGAAAAAAGCTGCTCCAGGTACCGCTCAGAATGAAGTTGCTGACGCTGACATGGAAGTGCAAATTGAAGAAAACAAGAGGAGTCATCGTTACCTTACCCAAGATGCCAAAGAAATCATAAAAAATGTATACAATTTTTTTATAAAAAAAGAGAGCAGTGCTCCGTTAAAAGTGACAAGTGAAATGGTTGGTGTCCCCTACTCGACTGTGAGAGATATTATTGAACATAAAGGCAATTCAAGAAAATCACGCAATTCGGAGAAATTTCTAAATATATCGAAAGAGCTTGGGATAAAAATTAAAAAAGTGATTTACCAAATGTATAAGGAAAATAAAGTTCCAACTACGGCAAGTCTGAAATTAAAACTTTTGGAATTAGGATATGACATAAGTTATTGCGAAGAGTGGGTCGGAAAATACTTGAGGAGCATCGGTTTTAATTATAGTACATTAAACCAACGTCTGTCCATAATTGAATCAACCCGACTAAAAAGAATGAGATGGGATTATATAAACGAAATCAGAAATCGCAATATCGTATATTTGGATGAAAGATGGTACGACACCCACGACTTGATAAAAAAAGGTCTGACAGGTGGGACAAATAACTGCGTTCCGCAAGCACCACCTTCGAGAGGAAAAAGAATTATAATTCTTCATGCGGGAGGAAGTGATGGATGGGTGGATGATGGCTTATTACTGTCAGCGAAACAGATCCAAAATTGTTCTGCTGACTACCATTGCGACATGGATTCTGCACTTTTTGAAACTTGGTTTCAGCAGCAGTTACTGCCAGGGCTACCACCAGGATATGTTATAGTCATGGATAACGCGAGTTATGATTCAAAATTAATGAACAAGGCGCCAACATCAGCTACAAAAAAAATAGAAATAATTGATTACATAAAAAAGAATAAAATTACAATTCCGGATGGAAAAGTTACCAAAAAAGATGTGTTGACAATAATAAAAAATCTCAATATACCTAAACAATATCGAGTTGATGAACTAGCGAAAGGACATGGACATATAGTTATGCGTTTGCCACCGTATTATTGCGTCCTAAACCCAACTGAATTAGTGTGGAGTACGCTTAAAAAAGGAATACGAAGAAACAATACTTGTCCGCGTTTAAGTTCGGGAGTTGTAGATTTAGTGCGTTGAGAGGTAAGTAGTTTAACGAAAGAACTGTAGAAAAGCTGTACTGAGCATGTTATTGAAATTGAAAATAGTTATGTATTGCCAAATTTTCAAAATTTTATAATACATGTTAATGATGATGCTAGCAGTGATTCAGAATTTGACAGTAGTTATGATGATAATAATAATAATTAAAATAATGATGGATGATTATTAATGGATAGAGTCGGACGTTGTAGACAGACGCAAGTCATTAAAACAATATAGGGCCAAAGACAGAGCCTTGGGGATCCCCAATTTCCAACTTATTACAATGTGAGTTAACATTTTGATAGATAACATACTCATAATAACGGTTGGTTAGATATAAAGTCATCTCATACTATCTATAATATAATAATAACGTATATAATAAAAGCAGGTTAGATTACGCAAAATTAATAAAACTAGCAATAAGTAGGTAATATTTGAACGGAAAAATTCTAGCGGTTATTGTCGCCCAAAAATAGTCGAAGCCAGTGCAAAAACCGTACTCATCGGTACCTGTAATCACATAATCGATAACGACCTCAGTAACGATAAGGCCAGTGAGGTATATGAACCCCTGTGGCGTAGGCAACCGCGCGGACACACCTGTTGAGCGGTTGCCAAGCCGTCTGGCAAGCGAGAATAACGACGAATTGCGCAACGTGTGTTTGGAAACTGGCAAAAACAGACGTAATAATATCTCCGCTACTTCCAAGATGTTTACATTCCCGATTTATGGGCGACACGAGTTTTCAAACATCGGTGAAAATATATGCTGGGCTATGGTATTTTTGGCGCAAATACTGCAGGGTTAGCGGGAAATGCTGGAACTGAAATTTCTCGAAAAAAATGGATTGCTATTTAGAATTACTGATGAGTGATGACGTTAAACTCAAAAAGAAAACATGGATAAAGGGTGTCATTAAAATCATATCGGAGAAGTTTATTCCATACTTTACAACTTAATAGTATCAACATTTTTGGATTATTAGGATTATTCAGAAAATTCTAGACATATTTCATGTCATGCCTGTACGTGAAATGTGGTTGAGAATTTTCTGAAGAATCCAAAAATTGAATAATATACATGGTATATATACCAATCGACGTCCCCGAGTGTTGTTTATAATGGAATTTCTTCCATTTAGTTGATACACACTGTATAATATATTACGGATTAATAGATTAATAAACATTTCCGCATTCTTATCGAGAATTGCCTACAATTTTTTCACTTGTTTATGTGATAAGTACACGTTTCAAAGGAAGAACTATCAATGTCGATAGCAATTTTAACAATTCACGTGATGGCGATAGCATTCGCTTAACTAGCAGCAATAAACATGTTGAACGTACTATCGGAGTAGAAAATTAATTTTAATCATCAACATGACATTTAAAATTTTCCGTTGCCGGTAATGATATCACATGCCGCAATGCGGTATTTGAACAGCGTTAGAATTTTGTTAACATAAAATGTTGTACATTTTGATCAAATAAACCTCCGACAAAATAAAATTATCATTATATGGAACCGAAATGGAAATGGAAAAGCAAATGTAGGTTGTTTATTTGCTATTAAGTAAAACCTCGTGATAAAAGATCAATTCGTTTAAGTGATAAGAAAGTTTTGGAATATTGAAAGTAAGCAGTAAACAAAGGTATATCTCGTGATGTTTGTGTACAATCAGTAAGCAAGATGATCCTAATAAATTTATTAAAGAATAATCCAATACTGGTAAAGTCGGACTAGAAATATTCTGCGAATATTGTTTAGATTGCTTAAGCATTTTATTACACTCCGACGGTAAAACCGTAAACTATAGGTTTTCCTTACATAAGGTTTCAAACAAATAGCATAAAATTATGCTAATTTTTAACAAGGAAGGCTTAATAAGGGCATTAGTAATTTTCGACTAATAGCTGTGACATAATGATTATGTCTTAGTGAAAAAATAAATTAAAATAAAAAGGCGGAATGCGGCCAATTACAGCATACAAACTAACTGAAAATGGGGGAACTCCAGATTAAAAGCAAAATCATACACTTTGGTAGAATAAGGAGATAAATAACCAAGTATGGAAGGGGTGAACAACGTAGAATTATATAATGTACAAAAAGCAGATAATAAAAATGAAAGAATTGCTAAAGATGCCAAAAGGAAAATTTGGGAAGAATTTGGAAGAAGAGTAAACGAAAACAGAAAAACAAACAGAATGTTATTTTGTATAATAAATAAAGAATATGGGGATTATAGAGGAATTACACTGTTAAGTGTAGTAACGGTGTACAAAAGACTGATTAAGGTAAAAGCTGGATATACAACATCAGGTAGGTAGTAAGAAGTAAGAAGACAGTCGATAGCATCTCTAGAAAACTGGTATGGAAAAGTATGAAGAAAATGAATATAAATAACAAGCTGAGAACAAGTAGACAGTCTAGACAGTAACACAAAAAAATTAGATTAGATCAATGCATGATATTTGGAAAGCAATTTTGTAGATTCTTTTATCAAATAGTTAGTCTTTTTTAATCGATCGATTTATAATATTTATTATGAATGTAGGTATCATGACAGTAGACAAAGCTGGCGTCACAATACACAGTCTAGACACAACAAAGACAAGTTTCCATCGCCTTCTAAATCCAATAATCGAATTTCTGATACTTATGCAAGTTTATTCAACCTGCAGACGTGCTGRGAAATACAACACTCAAATATGTGACATACACAGGCGTAAAACAAATTARTAAACAATGGATTCTATGGAATAACGTGACTCAAACAACGATCARCAGAATTTATAAGGCAAATAAGTTGAATTAATGTTGTGAAAGGAGTACATCGTCAATATTGTAATTTTGTATATCGGCGTAGAATAATATATATTTAATTTGATAATAATAATATTTAATATACACATTAGCATTAGAGTTAATTATTTGGTACAGATGGTGAATGATGAAGGCTTATCTTTCTCTGAGTATCATAGCAAATGTATCACAAGCTCGAGCCAACAACAAAAACGAAGATTGTGTTGCATGCACATATTGAAGGAACTTTTCAATTAGGTTTCAGTGGATCAAATTATTATTTTTGCTACCCTAGAGACGGTATTACAAAATGTCAGTACACTATTACTTCCACATCCAACGGATGGAAAGTATTGCATCGCGAAAAAAATTTTCAAAAATTTTTTATTTTCTCATTCGCTTTAAAATGGTCAAAAACGCAAAATAAAACAAAATTTGAGCAAAAACAAATTTCTTGTCTGTGTGTCTGTGGTTTTGTTTGTGGACACGACAACTTTAGAAAGACTTAATATATGAACTTGAAATTTGGCAAACATATAACTACCCAAAGCAACCTATTGTTTGTGCGGTAAGTAGGGTATCGGGAAGGGGGCGAAATTGGGGGGAGGGTAACTGCCCTTTTTGCAAATTTTTATTTTTTTTAGTAGTATAACTGCGAGTATTATTTGTTCTTATAAATTTTCGGTGCAGCAAACTGTTTAGAAGATATTAGCAAAAAAGCGTCACTTAAAGAAAACTGTTTTTCCTAAATATCTCCTAATATATTTAATATATTCAAAAAATGAAAATACTATCAGATAGGAAAAAAAATTCCCACAAAAAGTGTCTTAGAAAGTTTATCCAAAATTTTGACATTTTCGAAATATTCCCAAAAACCCTATTTTGGACCCTGCTTGTACGATTTTTTTTAAATTTTAGTATTATATAGGAAATCAAATTTCTGATCAGAAAGCACTCTTGTAATTCTTTTGTTAAGTTAATAATTATTTTCCAGTTATTTGGAAAAAAACGATTTTAAAAATTTATATATGTTTGCTAATATCACGAGGACTGTTTGTCTTAGAAAAAATGTGTAGAGAGAAAAAATGCTCAACACCTGATTACCAATCGTATAGTATAAGAAATAAAAACGTAAACGTCATTTGACAATTGGATGTGGAAGTATTTCATTTCATTTAATTTCTTTCTTCTGTGTTTTGAGTGGGTCAACCGTAAGAAGTTAGTAAAATATAAAGCAAAAAAAGTACACTATTCCAAACTAAATAAGGTTACATTGCTCTGTTATTGTTTAAACAGTTAAATACTTCTACAAGCATTTGTTACTCTTATCGCATCAACATTTTCAACAGTGTCATAAGTGTCGTACAAAGTTTCGTCGACACCTATGATTGGTCTGTCTTCATCTAGAATTTTTTAAATTTGGTTCCATAAGCACTTAGCGTTCATTAATTTTCTTATTATGAATCTCCATTTTTCTTCGTTCCTTACATCATATCGGAGTTTTTTTCGGACAATTTAAGAAGTGTAAGAGATGAACAGGGTGAAAGGTTTCACCAGGATATCGCTGAAATGGAAAAACGCTAGCATAGAAGATTGAATACAGTTATTACTTTTGCTGGTTTTTACAAGAAGATTTCATTATTGTCTTATTGAAACGTTTGCTAAATCCGTTAAATGTTCAAAACAAGTACTAAAACTAATTTGGTTTGCTGTAACTCAAAATTTGGATGTGATAGAGAGGCTTGCCTGATGTTTTCTTGTTTACCTCAATTTATTTTGTCTGAAACAGGTAGATGAAAGTTCAGAAATGTCGCCTAATGAATTTAGGAACAATCTCATCAAATCTAAGGCACCTCTAGGAAGCTTTTGATTACGCAAAGTTCTTTAAAACAAAATAAGTTATTTAGTTAGACAAAACGATCAACCATAACCCAAACAAATGAGTTTATGGTTCTGTAAACGTTTAATTCTCCCTTCCAAGCATTTCCAGCACCATAACCCAATGGTAACTTTCCCAAACTGCCACATAATTTCGCCCAACCGCAAACTGTCAAAACAAAAACTTTCCCTTCGACATACCCTCTTGTATCGTTCGGTAAATTCCTCTTCCTGTTCCACACTGTCCTCCAGCTTGTTCAGGAAGTTCACGGCCTTGAACATCATACTCACGGACCCAAGGAGAAACTGACACGAAAAAACCGTCAAAAAAAAAACCGCGACGHCACAGCCTGATTTCGCCAATTATCGCGGAGGTGTCACATTKTCGCGGCGCGTTCTTTTACAGGCGGTCCGCTCTTCTGCGTACGAGGGGTGAAACACCGACGCTGGCTGACGTCACGGCGCCAAGGAAACGACGCTTCGAATACAGACACGTGCCTACTAGTGTGGCTGAAAACGTTCACGTGAATGGGATCGCGATCCGGTGTTGCCGGGTTAATTTTTTTGCAGCTCGTCTTTTCGTGTAAAAAATTTGAACTTTTTAACTTTATTCCAACTTGGTATATCTTGAAAGTATACAGCGTGATGTTACAACATCAGGGCGAACTAAATAGTTATCTTATTATCTAAGTGATTTTCCAACAAACTTACTCGTTTCAGATTTATTTTATTAAACGTTGGATTTCTTGAATTTATTTTTGTAAAATAAGATTCGCTAAGTTTACTCCACAACATTTTATTAATAGGTAAAGCGTTAAATTAATAAAATGAATCAAAAATCCTAAATAAGAAGTCTTGACTAAAAATGAAAAGCAAATTCCAAACTAGCCACAAAAAAATTTGCGTTCAAATATAAAATTTAGAATGGGACAACTGAAATTGTAAGAATCTTTTAGAATTGTCCAATTTTGGCAATTCAAAGATTAGTATATCTCTAAAATGTCTAATTTTAATGATTTCTTACAAAAATATAAACATTTCAAATTGTCCAAAGTGGAAGTATGTTTAAATGATAATAAATGATTCACTAACGAACAACTTGTAGTTACAATGTCTGTATATTTTTTTTGGTCCTAATATGAAGCTTATTTAACAATAATAAATTCAATAAGAAAGTAAGCATCTTCTCCTAAAGTCGTGATTTATTCGAGCTTGGCTTAAAGAAGACCTTCTACCTGTTTTCGTTGATGTCAAAATCCCTTATAAGAGCACAGCAGCTCAGGTAGCATTAAGAACAGCTCAAAGAACATGGCTGAAAACTACTGAAGTGAAGGCACATAACAATCAATGTCTATTTAAAATTCTTATACTTTAAATTATTCTATAGTAAGTGTACCAAAATTATAGTAGTAAATGTAAACTGTTGGTAAAACTATCAGAGCTTCACAACTTTAACAGTGGATGGCGTACCATGTTCATTGTTCAAATTAATATTAAAAAAAAGTTATCACCTTGTGTGTGAACTTGAGTTCTTTTCTGTGTCGACAGCCTCGTGGCTCGAGCGTTTGTGGCCTGGTGTCAGGTATTATTAATTTAAAGCTTTGTATATATGCTARTTGTAATGTATTTCAGCTCAGAAGAAGCAAAAAACTGTCTGTACTCGTAATCGAAAATATACAACTTGTCCTCCAACTGTAGTCTCTGTTTTATACAATCAGTCGCCGGACCTACCCACAACAACGTTTTGTTACATAWGCTATGTTGAATTCTCGTATTTAGATAATTTATTTTATTTTATTTAGATAATAAGTTGAGCTAAATCAAGCAATCTTCACTTCAAACTCAAAGGCAAGTTACGTAATCTGAATTTTCATCAGCAACGGCTTTCACTTAAAACCACTCATTTTAACAATTTCTGATTTAAATGTTTCTAAATTTTCAACCTTTCACTTTTCATAAGAGAGTCTTAAATTTATCTAGTGGGATATGCAACTGAATCAAAGATATTTAATTACTGGCAGTTGATTGGGTCAATTTGAATCTGAAATTAAAACACCTTTAAACCACATATAAATTCAATATTACAAAAATCTGTTAATAAAATAATAATTTTTTTCTTGGCGTCATGCTGTCATTCGATATAATATTACATTTTCTGAATTCAAGACTAATAGAAGTTTTTTACGCAAATCACACATCTCAATTATAAGTTCGCAATAAGAATTATCGGAATTGATAAACAACATGACAACGTTGTTGTGCTCCCACCAGAACTTTTTTCGGCACTTTGAGGAAGTGCAAGCCGTGGGCCAGATCATCCTTTGTGGAAATACACTAAGGAGCGAGGTGATGACTAATTTTAGAACGGGCTAATTCAATTAGCGGATTTGCTTTATAAAATGACGTGTTTACGATTCACACAGCGTGGCGTTATTTATTACGAAAAGTATGAAATATAGCATGTGACGTCATGTTTACCTTAAAGCATTAAGAAAATGTGGGCTAAGGAAGTTTTTTTACAAAAAAAATCCCGTGTTTATATAACGTTTTAAAGGTTATGTAACTAAGCGATAAGACCAAAAATATGTTAGAATGGGTTGATTGTAAATTAGATTTTCCCAAAATTTTAACAATTTTACCCAACCAAACTAAACTGAATAATTTATTATACACAAACCCCTTTTCTATATTAATTCAGATCCCGCAGGCCAGTTTCAGAAAGTCGTCAATAACATTTTAAAATCATCAATGAACGAAAAGTACAAATACAGATCAGATAATGAACCCTAGCATTGCAATTCTATTATGGCCTTCCAAAAATTCATTTCTACTCGAATCATCAAAATTTCTAATTCAGCTTTTTTTCATTTAGACTTTCCGCTTTTCCATGAATGTAATGTTTGTTAAATATTTTCCTTGAAAAGTATGGAATAACAAATATCGCGCTCATTAATATACAGCCTTAAGCGTTCCTAGTTTGTCATCGTTGTTGACTTTATAAATAATTTATCCAACACGTTTGTGACACAACTATGAATATTAATCACATCAGGAGATACCGACTACAATTGAAGCATGACATAAATGCAATAAAATTCAATAAAACAGAAAGCGTTCAGATACAAACGCACAACGTTTGAAGGAAATTAATCTAAAAGAACGAAATCATCATCTCGTTTGTGTAATGGCGTGAACATTAGAATAGCAATTCGACCTACAATGGAAAGATTTATACTTGAAATAATGCCAGCACTGTATGATAAACACACATACACCAATTAAATTCGCCGGTGTTTTTTCCTGGTTCTGTCACCTTTTCAATTCGTAGCCGTCGATAAAATCCCTGGTTGTTTATTAGAAGACCGGGAGTAAACTCCAATGCCATATGTTGTAATCGCCAAACACACACTATGCATTCCTTTATAAAAGGACATCAAAATAGACCGCTACCTGCAAGCAGGTGGATACCAAAGAACCTAAAGTGGCACTGATAAACTGAAAAGGAAAAGTTTTGTCTGGCTTCCAATGTGAATACCTGAGGGTTGAGGATGTAAACAAAATTCCTGGTTCGTTGCTGTGTACTATTCTCGGAGTGGGTCTTTCCATTGAGTTCGAAAGACGAAGTGAGCGACGGTTGGAAACCATAGAGACAAAGCAAAGAAACTGCGTTAATCAGAAAATTCGCAAGATAGTGATCATCACCTCGACCCCCCTTGATACAAGGGCATATCGATATGTAAAGACCTAAAAAAAGGAAAATTCAGAGAATTTAATTCTTCAAGGCTGTTCATACGTTTTGGGCCAAGTAAAATTTTTAGGTCGGTAACATGATTAGTCCATGTGGACGTGACAAAACCTGTCACTATATTGCAGCTGCACTATTGGTCTGCAAGATAAGTTATGACGCCTAACCTGTCACTCTAGTATTGACAGCATATTGCACACAGACCAACCGATTACGAGCACGGTAATTTGTCATTTGGGCACTCTTTTTTTAATTCAGTTGAATTACGTGTTATTAATTTTACAACAAGTAAATTTATTACATTCTTACAACTCTGACTTGTAGCCTTTACCCCCAAGTGAAACTTTTTTGATGAATAAATACTTTTATCAAAATCTAGAAAGGTAAAGCAAGTAATGCTATGTTTTATTATAAAATACAATCAAGATTGATTTTGTTTGTGAATATATTTGAAATTTTTTTTGTTTCTGTAAAGTAATATATAAACATGACAGTTATCGTTAATATATTTATACAGTAATGTTTGATAACTATTATGGAGCTAGGATATTTAATTTCTATAATGGCAGTGTCATTGATTGGACTGGCAGCAAGAAAGTGGTGATTGCAGTGCACAAATAAACCAGAGTTTTTAATTTTAAATCCAGTTAAAGTTTCATTTTTTTGCCAAGTCTTCATTATCACTGCCCCAATGCATATATTTATTGCCTTTGAAGGGAGAATGAAAAAAAACTTTTAGCAAAAATGTCATAGGTATTGGGATTCCGGCGAAATACAACATGACCAACATTGGAAGCAGTTAATCTATATGATCGTTCTTGGAACCACCTCGGATTAGCAGATTGACCTGTGTTATCTTTTTCTATTTCATCAAGTCCTGTTGAAGTTATTGGAAGCAGTTCTCCCATTTGCTGCTCTTTATAGTCATCATCGATGACATCTTCTTCATCAGATTCACTGTTGACTTGGCCATGATCTAAATCGGGACCAACGGACTTGTTTCCCTTTTTTTTGTGGTTGATCATCTGCGAAAAGTCTTCTATAAGCTTTATCTCGTTTCCGCTTAGGAATGCGGCTCATATCTTTTTTTGTAAATTTTCCGAGGGTTCGTTTGGCAATTTTTCGATGAATTATTTGTCCCTGTTGCGTTGCTAGTCATGTTTAATAAAAGGTTATGAACATTTTTGCATCTTTCAGAGCATGTCAGTTAATCGCCAAGCAAACCACATTCGTCCATCTCAGAAATGAAGTTCTCTTCGTTTGGTTTTGATTCCGTGCAAAAGTAATTTTCACAATTTTTATGATCACCAAATACATTGCCTTGGGCAATATTCAGTGTCTCTAGATAATCCTGCCAATTGTTCATCAAAGGAAACATCCTGTTTTCCTGAAATTTAGGGCTTTCTTTATTGCTCCTCTCATTCGCTCTATGTTAGATTTCAAACTTTTCCGCAACTTCACAGGTAAACCTTATTTTTTGTCGAACTTAAACGACTTTTTGCCATTTGATGCAATTCTGAGACAGTTTCCCAGCAGATGGTTTGTGCATTTGGCGAACTCTTTCCGCGTGTGTATTCAAAACTAAAACCTTTGAGTAGCATCCAAGATTTTCCTAGTGATAAAAACAAAAGTGGTGAGTTTTAAGAAGAGACAACAAATACAGATAATTTACGACCAGTATGATCCATCTGCAAATTATAAAAGGATTGCAACAAGGGGTATATTTGTATAGTTTACAAGCGCGAAGCTCCGCCCCGCAAAGCATTAAAGGTTAACTTCCTCGGTGCTAAAATTGTTCAAATTTGATGCAACAAAAATTCATTATTTTTGCTGCCATAAAGAAAAGAACAAACGTTTGCGTCTCAAAATTAAATTTTCTCTGGTGCTCTCGTCTTATTTTTTGTTTGTCTTAATCTTAATTTTTTTCTTGCACTTTTTATTTTTTTTTCGGCAGAAGTCAGTGTGAATTTCGAAAAAGTACGATGACAACTCCCGAGAGAAATAATTTAAGCGCTCAGATAAAAAATCTCAAATCGATATGATGAAAAATGCATAAACCATGTAGAGTAGTACGTATAAACAGTCTTAAGCACTTTATTATGGCATTGTACCTTTAGCATTCACGATATTAAACCAAAGTTCATATCTGTTGGAAATGTCTCAATTAACGCTCTGAAATTAACAGTTGCTAAAAACCTGCTAAAGAAACATTATGAAAACTGAGATGGTGGTGGAGTAGATTACAGGAGGGTTACTTTAGATTTGTGTATTGTTTAAATTCATTTTAATATATATTTAGTTAAAACCTAGCCTGAATTTCTTTGTTTCATTGCACTAACGATAGGTGGTCAAAAAAATTGATTCGTAAAGGACATTTTGTTTCATAACCGGTCTAATCCAAAGTTTGTTCCAAAAGAGGCCAAACTTTAAAAAATGCAGGGTGAATGTGAAATTTATTTGTTCAACGCTCTTTCTGTTAAAAGTTTTTTACCTCTTCTGAAACAAAATGTTAGTAGGAGATTGCCAGTTTTGGAACTAGGCGACTCAAATGTAATCGGAAGGACAGATTAATAATTTTTTTCAGTGTTTGATAGTGACGGCCTTTTTTCCGAAACCATAATTATCTGATAGTCAGTATTCTCTACTATGGGAACAGTAGTTAGTAAACGATTCCTTCTCTTTCTCCTGCAACTTTCTCTACGTCACAAAACATATCACGCATTCTCCACACTGCAAATAACTAGGTATGCAATGCAGTTGTACCCTAATTATCGGCAATAAACTCACATACAGAGCAATCGCGGAAGCGTTACATTGTGCAGATCTGTATTGGCCTACTTAGCTGCAACAATTATTATAGTTACGCTGCATACCCACGAGCCCGCGATCGCGTGACCGAAATGAACAGCACACTGTGGGGTACTCTAAAAGTCAATGACAGAAGGTGTTTTTTCAAGGGCTGATTGAAAAGTGAACCTTGCCCCTAACTGAGTCATTTCCTCATTGGTATTTTTTTCAACATTACCGACTGGTTAAATATTTAAGCAGGTTTTATGGATGTTTAACGGAGGTATGACACAGTGATATGCCTTGAGATCTTATCTGCAAAGGTGCCATAAAGATTTGATAGGAAAAAATATTTTTTATAGCTGCACAGGAAAGTTTTGACTGTGTTCAAATAGTGTAACGTGCTAGTGATAATCGTTATCGCTTTCAGTAGCCAATGCATAAGGATATTTTAAGTGTTGAAAAGACTAGACCACAAGAAACCTTCATCTGGATAACGATCGTTAAATAATAAATACATATCATGGAGATAGAAATCCGAGTTTAAGCTATTGTCGTGCAAGGCTTGACTTTGAACAACTCTATAACGAAATGGACTTGCATCATCTTTCTACTTAACGAATTTATGGTAACTTCACGTTTCACATAAAAACCTAACCTACTTGTGACATTTCTAAGGAGTCACGGTCATCTAAATTGTCGAAATTGACAATTTTAGAACCAGTAGTCACGGTTTTATTCATTAACAACTAGTATAGCTCAGGAATTTTACGCTTAGACCCAAGAAGTTCACTGAAGTGCAGGAATGGTCACCATGCCCAAACCAGTTGTACAAATGATATTTGAGCCAACCTGTGTCCAAGGGCCAAAGGCTAATTATATTAAACGCAGGTAACCAAAATGGATTTATACACAATACACAAGATTAGAATTCCGAGATCCCACTGTTCCAGTTCACTCAAAGTCAAGAGTTTGTGCAATTTGCATTTTCCACGCAAATGTTACTAATTACACGATCTGAGCTCACGGTTGCGTGCATACTCTAAATGCAACTGTTACTCATGGAATTTAAACGTTTCTCAGTAAGTCTTTAAACCTATGGGTGTAGCTTCGAATGCGTCTATACTGTGCAATGGCCAATTCAAGGAAAAACCAAGCAATCGGACGATAAAAGACCGTTTAAGACGTCACGCCGATCAATGAGGAGAAATTAGAAAATTGCAGCACATATAATAACATAATAAGACTGGCAATTAAAAGACAACCGACGATGTGAGATTCAATAAAATAGGCAGTCGCTCTGACGACGGATGATAACATGGAAACGCGTTGCAGGAGAAACAACGAAAATCTATCACGATTCTACTCAATGCGCTTTAATAATACCTATATTGATAACAAACGATAAAATGAATGAGTACTGCTATACATATCTAGTATAAAACAATAAAATAACCAATGAACATAATCTGTCATGTTGATCGGCGATGAGGGCTCAGAAACAGCGAACCGCAACAAAATTTTAGAGAAATTGTGGATATAGGGTCATGAACCAAAAATTTTTCCTGCAAATACAAGATTCCTAAGATCATGGTGCTAAATCATGCACAAACATTCCAAAGATCGAGTAAATAGCCATCAACTTTACTGTTTACCTTTGTTTAATTCACAGATCGATGTGAATCAATATTTTTAACTGCTGTGATAAAGTTAACTCGATTAGAGCAAGTTACATAAGTCACATCACTTTATCACGTCAGCTGCGTATACAAAAATAATATAATATTCAGACAACGTTCTTGAAGTCTACATTGTCTTCTGCATTTGCATCAAGTTTCGTCAACAAAAAACTCGAATTACTACAAATCTAGTGGTTAATATACACAAAAACTGAACCGTTTAAAACAAGTACAATAATTCAAACACCAACACCGCGCAAAAAGCGGTGAGAAAATTGTAAACACGTGAGAATTTTGTATAGATATCTGTTTTACCTATTTGAGCTATTATGCATACGAGGAAGAACGAAAAAATCATATAGTATAGTGCATATTTTTTCGTTGTTTTTACATTCCGGTGTAACATTTGTTAAGGTCCAGATATTTTACGATAAAAATAATTAGTTTGTGATTTGACTGGTTTTTTATACATATGAACAGCCAGATAGTCTGTCTCTCTATCTAAGTTCTTAGATGTAATGAGAACTAATTTTTCTAATTTAAAATAAAATTAAACGCTTAATATATACATTAAACATTAAATTAATTTTAGGATTCGTTAGGATCAGTAACAAGTCAAATACAGTGACAATATTAGGAGGTACCGAAAAGTGATTAATTAAATAATAAAATAAACCATTTAGCTTTATACTTCTCTTATTTTAGGTAACAAACTGATTCATAACAAAAGTAGTAATGATACATAAGAAACGCATTAAATTAAAAAAAATAAGGTAACTGATGCAGATTGTGCAGCTTTCTTTCCTATTACAAATTCATGTAATGACGTGTTTTTGGTCTATATTTAACCTGTTGGTGTAGGGGACCTATGTATTCAGTCACATAGCCCATTATTCATTCAAATGACCCCTAAGGTTTGTCGAACCAATGTGCGTCATATTTCTTTGTCTTGTATCGTAAAAATAGGTCTCTAGAGATCTGTGGAAATTTACTGCAATACAAAGGGCCAGTCTTCATCTGCAAGCCTAAAAATGTAGCCACAAAGGGTGGGATTAATAAAAATCAAGGGAATAATTGTGAAAAGTATATATATGCTTATAAAGCTAGATGGTTCAAAAGGCATGTTTCGAACTCGAACAAACAGCTGTTATGAATACCAATTACAGTGATTGGCCTACCAAATATAAAAAATATTTGTTCACGTAAGTTTTTCATAATAATAGCTGTGAATTTTGCTTCATAACTTCAAAAAAATATTAAATACGTACTGGTATTTAATCACCCTTTGTGCAACGGGGCCTATGAACCCCAGACCATCAAATTATACATATCAATATTAAAATCTGTTGTTTTTTAGTTTCATACTGCTGTCTAAGCGAAATATGATATTGGTGACGATATAAAACAGTGACCTTGTTTTTCCTTCTAGAGGGTGATAATATACAATACTCAATTGTCTTTGTGAATAAAATTATTATGCCTTACTACCGAGTGCATTATTGTCACTAACAACGCAGAATATAACCGATAGTTTCAAGTTTCATAACGGCGAACTGCATTAATTTACAAAATATTAATAAATGATGACTGATTTTTGAAAAGTACGAGTACCTTGTCTAAATTTGAAATTGGCACAAATAGGTGGCCAGTTACCCGACGGTCAAGTGTTTTTCAAAGTGTCAATTCAAATTCTTCTCCTTCTATATTTACGATACATACTTACTATCTTATTATCGCTTTGTGTTTTGATTTTCTGCGCCGATGTGTTATTTTCACATTCCAAATAACATGACTTCATTATCACATAATATCCCGTAATTTACAGAAAACAAAAAAATAGAGCAAGCAAAGCAAATAAAAGCCAGACAGCAAATGTTCAAAAACAACTGCGCAGAGATTTGATTTAAAATATTATGAAGTACGTAACGTTGCTGCAAGGTAGCGCATTTAATATGACATCAAAAAAGTCGTTTCTTCCTCCAAAAAGTTGCAATACCATATTGGTATGAAACAGACTCGTTATAATCAATGTTTACTTCCAAACAAATTTTATTTGAACATTTTATTTCTAGTTGCTATGACAACTACAACAGGAGGGACAGAAGTTTTTCAAACTTACATAACTCAAGTATGGTTTTAGCGAATTCCTCGAACGATGGCTAGTTTTAAAGTGATTTTTATGTTTTTCAATATAATCATGAATAATTTATAATTTATTGCAACCGTTTGACAACAGGACGCATTATTTAAGAAAATTTGATATTTGTATATTCCTATTTGTAATCTTATCCAATAACAACCTAATATAACATAATAAGTCGTAATTTACGGGTAAACGTTTGACTTTTTTAATATAACCCAATTTTATTTCAAGGAAAAAAATAGCCGGCTCAAAGGACGGTTTCGCAGTTTTTTCTATGACCAAGAAACGCAGAAAGATATCGACCACCAGTTTTCAAATTCATCTTGCTCAATTGGGGAGTTATAATAACTAACAAAAAAGTCTATAGGGTTGCTTTGATTTTTTTTAAAGATATTTGATCAAATATAAATGTTTCTTAAATATCGCCTCCCTTTGTCAAACAGCATTATAAATTATATTGGACAATTCCAAAAGTGGAGATAAAGTGGAATCTTGTATAAGACTCGAAAGAGCAAGTGGGCAAGATTAGGATGGATGTATGCCACGCCATTAAAAATGCACGTACGCCCAAACCTGGGGAAATGAAGCCTCTTAAGTATTTGAATACAGATAAGTCCATTATAGTTAATAGTGCAGATAAAGGTTCAGACACTGTAATTTTAGATAGAACAGATTATGAGACTAAAGTTGGAGAATTATTAGATGAGGAAACGTATAAAAAATTATCCCGAGATCTTACCTCAAAAATTTCCAAAATTACTAATGATCTTATCAAAACTTCGAATCTTTCGAATGAGGAGAAGCCTTTTTTAACTGTTTCCGATT
This sequence comes from Rhyzopertha dominica, assembly GCA_025024175.1. NCBI lineage: Eukaryota > Metazoa > Arthropoda > Insecta > Coleoptera > Bostrichidae > Rhyzopertha > Rhyzopertha dominica. The sequence goes on along the minus strand of QCXZ01000001.1, from coordinate 3,665,564 downwards.
ACAAGGTACCTAAATTGCAAGGTTTGCTCAAAATCCATAAAACTAATGTCCCTTCGTGGAAAGTTTTGAAGAGGTAGCGATCAACAGTTCTCAGTTTAAGCCAAAATGTCTGTATAGGTATGTAGATGATACTTTTGTTATTGCCCCACGGTACAGAAGAGTTAGGAAGATTTCCAAATCATTTGAACAGTCAAAAGCCTGACATAAGGTTTACTATGGAATTAGAAAGCAATAGTAGTTTACCTTTCTTTGATATCAAAATTTACAGAGCAAACACGGGGCAGTTTGGACACAAGGTTTATTATAAAAACCAACACAACCTCCCATTCAAAAGAATAGCCTTATAAGGGGGTTATTTGTTAGAGCGCAGATGAAAGTTCTTTATAAAAGAAATATATCACCTTAAATCAACGCTGGTGAGAAATGTATATAGCAATAAGAATATTTGGTCAGTTTTTAATAAAAAAAGCTCATCCAAATCAAGTAAATTCTCAGCCAGGAATTAAAGTTGAGTTTGCCTTATGTATACGGCCATTCGGAAAAATTAATGGGGATGCTTTAAGTTCTACTAAAGATAAAGTACATTTAGATTTGTTCTTACGGCATGTGTTACATAGGTCAAACTAAAAGAATACGTTTAAAAACACTTCGCTAATGGCTAAATATATTGACTACTGGCTAGTGTAGCAATCAATTGATCTACTCACCCTCTTCATATCTGCCCTCTTGACCCAAATATCTTCAGCACTACCGCATTCCAAAGTAGACGAACTAGACGTCTGGCTCTTCATTTCGATAAGCGACGAATCAAAGAACCGGTGGTCGTAATGCGGACTTTGCAAAGGCGATCGAAATATCGAATACACAGACGGTTTTTTGGGATCCGTGGGGGGATAATTGACCGTATTCGCGGGATGATAGTTCCTAACAATGTTCTTGCACAGGTCGCGAGGCTGCTTCGTCTTGGTAATCACAAACTTATGCGTTGGTCCACTAACGGTATCGATCACAGAAGTCTTTGAACCGCTGGAGGATTCCGAAAGGCTCTTGTCGCTACCGGAGATGGTTGAAATGTTGCTGGATGAAGGCACTGGTTCCTTTATTAAGTCTTTCTTGTCCTCTTCCTCGTCCTCCTCGCGGCACTGCGACAGCCTCCTGCAGTTGACGGCGTTCCTCGAAGGCAGATTCGTGGCGTGGTTCCGGAAGTAGCTCTGGAAGAAGCTGCTCTCCTCCGACTGGTTCAGCATGTCTTTTAGGGCCGACAGTGAGGAGATCGTGTTGTAGTTGATGGCCGAGACGAGGTCCGGCTCTATGTCGCTGTCTTCGTCGGAGGAAGCGGAAGAGGTGCCATTCTTCAGGGTCTTCTGGGATTTCTTCTCGGTCGGTGGTGGTTTTTGGTCTTGCATGGGCGTTAAGGTCACTTCTGATTCCATCTGGGTGGAAAAAGGTGCGTTTGGATTGGAGACGGATCGCGATTTTGGGTTGTTTGTGCTTTGCGTTTCCTGGTGAGAAGATTTGTGGGGAAAACTGCATTGCAAGACTTAGGTTTGAACAAAATTAGGCCTCGATCTATGGCCAGTTTTGGAATAGCTTTCTTTGTACAAAGTACTAGGCGTTTCTTAGATACAGTAGTTTTTGTTCAATTTCTGCTAGGATTTTGCAATACGATGCTATTGGTCAACACAACAATAAAATACCAATAATTTGTGGGATGGTACTTTTCTCCTGTTTTATTAAACTGAACATCCTTTATATATTAAAGTTCTCTTTCAAAATTAGATTTTGATATAGGCAGAAATCTATTAACTTGTATATGTATTACTTCCACATCCAACGGACGGGAAGTATTGTATCGCGAAAAAAATTTTCAAACTTTTTATTTGCTCATTCGCTTTAAAATGGCAGACAACGCAAAAAAAACAAAATTTGAGCAAAAAAATTTCTTGTCTGTGTGCCTGTGGTTTTGTTTGCGGACACGAGACGAGGGGACAATCAATCACCCACCCAAAATTGTACAAACTCATCCATTTTCTCAAACACATCCATGGACAAACGTGTACATCCATCCACATCCATTACACCTCCTACAAAATTAAGACTTATTCACGCTAATCCACACTTATTTAGGCAGAGAACCCCAAGAATTACTTTTTACACATGTAAAATAATAATAGATCATAGACAAAGAAAATATACAAACATTTTTTACAAAATATATGTCTAAGTATGCCAAAAATATAAATCCTAAACGTTCATAACATAATAAAAAATGTAAAGAAAAAGAATGTTTCAATAGTTCAAAAGCACTTTGTCTTCGAAGAATGTATATCTAAAAAATACTCTATTTCGGTTCTCAGAAGATTTATATTTTTTTATATTTTGCTTATCAGCCCTTTTCAGACAAAAAGATTGCGAGCTTTGTGAAATTACTGGAACATAAAAAATGAATTTTTTATTTATTTCTTTACTGTAATTTTCCGAACTACACTTCTTCGATTTAAATTTCCAGCCCAGATACCAGCGGTCATCAAACTTGACTGTAATAGTTTTCAAGCATAATACTAACACTATTATTTTTATCTTCATTCAATGACAATTTTTCGGTATCTTTGTCTTCTGCATAAGACAATTCCTTCTTCATCTTCACTTGTTTCCAAACTAGTTTCAAATTCAAGAGTATTTTCTGTCACAACAGCTTTACTGATCCTTCCAAGTTGTTTGAATGAATTAAGATTATTTCATTGTACAAGTTTCTAGGTACAACGATCTGAGAAACTTTTTATGTCAATACTTTTGTCTTTAGGGAGAGTAAAAAAACCAATAAGTTCATAAAATTTGCCCAAGCATTCCAGACCTTTGTTGTAGCTGTTGCTATTTTAAGTGAATATTGTCAATGTTTTCTTTTTCTGAACTGAATTAACTATGATTTATATTTACATTTGACACAATTCCGCAATTTTGACATTTAACTACATAACGCCAGTACTTTAATCGGAACGGTTATTTCGAAATCGATTATTCACAGCAAAAATTGACGAATGTCCCAAAAATTGTCTTTTGTAATCTCGAATTTACACAAAATGCAACAGAATTTGAAATACAGTGTTCAAAATGAAAGTTAATTAATTGTGGTTGGACCTATCAGTTGTTGAAAATCCAGATGTAGAAGGTATAACCTCTTGAAACATCATCATTTATAGGTATTATTCGAAAATGTCACTATATGTTACATAATAAGCATAGCTAAGAAATTAATGTTTGTGAAACGAGAATTTAAGTTTTCTACAAAGTTATCAATGTTATATTCAATGGTGTCAAAGAAGGTGAAGGCAGGTGCTAAAACATTAGGACATCTACCAATAACTTTTTTGTTTGTTGAATTAATTTTGACAACGGGTTGCGATGTAGTTTGTTATATGGAGAGTGTTTCAAAAGGGTAAGTGACCCTTTTGAAATAATCTGGTTTAACCAGTATTACAATTTTATTTCCCTTGTCGGTTTTCAGATAAAGCAATTCTTATATTTGTGATTTTTAATGATTTGATGATTTTCTTAATTCCAAAATTTTATGTTTTGTATTTCAACACAATTTCTTTCTCATACTAAGTCTCAGAAGACACTAGGAAGTCGTTCCTTCTAATGAAGATGGCAGCTTCATTGTCGAAACACGTATTTATGCTATCTAAATCATCGTGGTTAGGGTTTTCATTTCACTTTGGCATTACACAGAATTCATTTGCTATTTGAGTGCGAACCCTAGCTCTCTCAAGTAACAATGCACCAGCTGTAATACAGCCATAATACATTGTTGTTTTTCTGAATCCCAGTCATTAGTTCTAGCTGTGGTTGATGTAGAGGATTATTATGTAATACAAACACGTGTAACCAACAAGCTATTTCTCGAGTACGTTGCAAAACCATCTAGAGATAAGCAAAGCGATATAATTATTAACAGGAATTCGTACGTGCATATCCTCACCGTACTACAAAGGCCTATTTTCTAAAGTACAACTTGTTACTATGTTGGCTGGTCTAATATTCGCCCATGTGCGTAGGAGGGTTGAAAAACCTAGCAAATCTTATAAACAAAATTTTCGCAAAATTACTGATAACACAAATAAGATGGTTGTTAGGACGACTTTTAATTAATTAAGTTGCATAACGATTCAGTGGGAATTTTTCAAATGCCAAGGCGTACGAAAGTGCTATTCATAGCTACGTTGATTCATTCTAGTTTTGAGATGTACCTACGCACGTGAGTATTCTCAACAGACATGCTGGCTTGCGTTATATTTAAAAACGTTTCCTGGAAATTACTTGTTATGAGATGGAAACTGTTGAAACACGAATAACTAGGTGTAATGCCAAGGTAAATCGGCCAGCACATCAAAGTAGGGGTGTATTCGAGAACGTGGACCACAGATTAGTATGATTACGAAAGGGTATTGATAGCTTGTAAGCTTAAAGAGTTTCCACTGACCGTTACATTGCGTTAAAGTTACAAGTGATTTAACAAGTTATTGAAAGTTGTAACGATACTTAAGAAATATTAATTTTAATTACAAAACGCTTGACAAAAGGATGCTCCGAGGGGGTAATCACCGTGGATGTGTCTGTACAACTGCTCGGATGTGGCCTGGATGTGTGTGGATCTGTTGTGTGGATGTGTCTGGATGTTATTTGTAAATTTAGGCATGCGATCATGTGCACAGCCCACAAAAAAAAACTCTCAACCGCTGAAACCTGACCTAAAACCACGCGTTTCACTTCGCATTTTACGTTTGCTGGCTTTTTAATGAAAATCGAAGCAGTGACAGACTGAACCGTGTACAAATTACTCAAATTTTTAATGACCATGTATGGGTGTATTTTTGGTATATGTTACGGGGCGCCAAATAAAAATAGTGCTTTAATGGAGTAGTAATAATTTAATAGAGTAGTAAAATTCAGTGGTGCCATCACAAGACATCAAAGCCCAGGAATTGTCAATTACAAGGAGGTTCAGTCCACTGTCGTGTCCGATATAACCAATGTTTTCCGTGTTTTCATAAAGGCGTGTGTTTGTTAAACATCCACCGATACCTGTGCGCTTGTTTACAAAAACAAAGCCTGCAAAGAGAAATATTTACGTATCTTGATCACGAATTCTCTGAATGGCTTTTAAAATTAATGAACGTCGGCGCGTGCTACTTTGCATAATGCTGAAATGAGATTATGATTTTCACCGCAAACGGGGTTGCCATTTCTTGGGACAGTCAACCGAAAAAAAATTGAACAATCAGGTTTAAATTAAATTACTAAATATATGCATATTTTTTTACTATATAAACAATGTTTCACACTCTCTTCCTATAAATGACGTCATCACGTCATGCATAGAGTACCTACAGTAGTTAACTTTTAACTAACTATTTGATTCTTTCTTGGTTTGTTTGTGTTTTCTTTTCGTGAGTATTTGGCTGGGTTTTTTAATAAAAACACCTGACCAAAGTTAAGACCAAAAATAAACCCGAAACATAGTCGAGAATACAATTTATGTTAATTAAAAAAGAGGAATCAAACATCCACGAAATGAAAACAGAAACATAAGTTAATGTTTACCGTCATAATCAGAAATACATGATATAAATTAAGAATTGGCAACATAGCTTGCTTATACTATTCGCAATCATTAATCCACAAGCCAGGTGTGGCAAACCTAACTGACCTTGAACCTGAAAAAGCGGCGATGTCGTAATATACGAGCAGAATTGTGCCGAAAGCATGCGAAACTATTAAAAAATTGTACATTCTGCGAAATGTATGTACAGGTTAACCGTTATTAAAGTGCAATAGCTAAATAAGATGATAGATGATGCCCAGATGATCAGAATAGATTTGAACGATTCTCAATTTTAACTTGAATACTAATTATTTTTTGAGCATATTTACCTGCAATCTACTTTTAATTATGTTCTAAAAATTCTAAAATATTTATCTGTGAACCTATTTAATCTCTTCTAATCCCTTCTTATGCTGTGTCAAATTTAGAAAAAAATCATTTTCTTCGTGTGTGTCAACCAGTCGAGTTTTTTTCCCATGTTTTATCGTTCGTTGTATGTTACTAGTCGTATAATTTCTCAAAAAAAACAGTTTCTTTTGGGAATATACATTTTATTTGCGATTAAATAGCAATAATTTTTGGGAAAACACTATAAATTGAAATATTCTTATAGCACTTACTTATTATAAAAATGTGAAGAACATGGAATGGGCGGACCTTTCCCACCCACAAGAAGGTTAAATCAACGTAAAGGTTGTTGATGAAGTCGAAACGGAATTATAATTATTTACCACTTAGTTTTGAATATTTATAAATACATCAAAAATGCAGAGGGAGAAAGTGGAAGCATCGCAAAGACCAGTAGAATGCCCAAAATTTCATAATCAACTGTGAGAAATATAGCTGTAAATGGAATTTAGGACAGAAAAGAGTTGAGCGTTTTCAAAGATGACCACGCAAATTTAATACGACGTATGATTTATGAGCCATACAAGATAATTTTGTATTAACAACTGAAGAATTACACAAGAAAATTATACTGCACTAAAATTAACTGCTGCAAGGCAAGTTTACGTATTTTTTTAAGAATAATGGATATACTGTGGCAATATAACCTTAGCAGACTAGGAGGGGTCTACCATAGATGAAAAGCTAAGAAAATCATCTCATGGAGGTCGATCATCTCTATTCCAGGAACCCCAGACGCCTTGTGGTCCCTTCTCCAACCAATAAAAGCCATCGTAATTGGCAATAATTGTGTTAGCTATGTCACGATGGAAGGAGAGGCATGTAAACAACACAATGATGTATCGTAACTGCCCCAGTAATAACCAGCTACAAAACGGGGGTCAAGGACAACATACATTCAACACGCGCTTTGTTTGCGGGCTGCCAAGCAACATTTGGTATAAAGGAGCGGTTACGTCATGTGGGTTTTCGGTGATGGGATTAAATAAATTTTCCGATATAMACCATTACTGGTAAGATAATATTTTGTCGGATAGATCGCTGTCTCTTGAAAACACTGACAAAAAGTTAATAGTCGGACGTTTCGATTACACCTGTAATCTTTGTCAGAGACGAAGAACCTCAAAATTTGCCTGACACAAGTTCAAACAAAATTTTGAAAGTAAATAAACAAATCACCAAGGATGCGAGACGTCATAGAAACAACGTGCCAACCTGATAAAAAAGGAACCTAACGATGAAAAAGGAACTACCTACCTACTAGATATACACGAACTACTTGATAAAAGATAACTACAAAATAGCCTTCCAAATGTTTGCCCAAAATCCACWAAACCAATGTCTCGTTAAGACCCATAGTCAATACGATTGGCAGTCCTTGTTACAGATTGGCAAAATTTTGTGCCAACTATTTAAAACCTTATGTAGGAAATACCAGTAGTTTCATCAAAAGTTCTTCACACTTTATCGATATTATAAAAGGTTTAAGTATTTCAGAAGGTGATATTTTGGTTAGTTTTAACGTGGTTTCTTTATTTACGAAAGTACCCATTCCTGAAACGATAGATATCATCAAATCCAAGCTTAATAGCGATCCCTTAGGTGACACGATAGCCAGATTATCCGAACATTGTTTAAAATCTCTTATTTCTTATGGAACGATAATTTTTATGAACAAAAATCAGGTTGTGCAATGGGTTCACCTCTAAGTCCTGTAGTAGCCAATTTGTTTATGGAAAATTTTGAACATGTAGCGATAAACCGTTTTCAGCTTAAATCAAAATATTGGTATAGGTACGTAGATGACACTTTTTTTTATTTGGCTCCACGGTATAGAAGAGTTGGGTAGGTTTCTAAATCATTTGAACAGTCAAAATCCCGACATAAAATTTACTATGGAATTAGAAAGCAATGGTAGTTTACCTTTCTTGGATGTCAAAATTTACAGAACAAACACTGGACAGTTAGGACACAAGGTTTACAGAAAACCAACACACACAGACAGATATTTACATGCCACATCTCACCACCCTCCTTCTCAAAAAAATAGTCTTATTAGGACGTTATTTGTTAGAGCACAAAGGATATCAGACGAAAGTTCTGTACAAAAAGAAATATATCATCTTAAATCAGCGCTAGTGAGAAATGGTTATAGTAGTAAGAATATTTGGTCAGTTTTTAATAAAAGTGCTCATCCATATCAAGTAAATTCTCAGCCACGACAAAGTAAATTGAAGTTGAGTTTGCCTTATGTACAAGGCCTTTCGGAAAAATTAAAGAGGATGCTTAGAAAACACGATAGTACGTATAATAATTTAGATAAAATTTTAAGTTCTACTAAAGACAAAGTACATTTGGAGAGTGAAGGTGTTTACAAAATTACTTATTCTTGCGGCAAGTGTTACATAGGTCAAACTAAAAGAAAAGTAGGTACGCGTTTGAAAGAACACATACGTGCTACTAAGTTGCAACAGATAGATAAATCTTCCGTAGCTGAACACTCATATTTGACTAAACACATGATTGATTTTGATAAAACAAAAATTTTACATAGAGAAAAATATTATCACAAACGTCTAATAAAAGAAGCTATAGAAATTTGTAGGAATACTAATAATTTTAATAGGGATTGTGGAAATTATGATTAGGTGACATTTGGAAGGCTATTTTGTAGTTATCTTTTATCAAGTAGTTCGTGTATATCTAGTAGGTAGGTAGTTCCTTTTTCATCGTTAGGTTCCCTTTTTATCAGGTTGGCACGTTGTTTCTATGACGTCTCGCATCCTTGGTGATTTGTTTATTTACTTTCAAAATTTTGTTTGAACTTGTGTCAGGCAAATTTTGAGCTTCTTCATCTTTGACAAAGATTACAGGTGTGATCGAAACGTCAGACTATTAACTTTTTGTCAGTGTTTTCAAGAGACAGCGATCTATCCGACAAAATATTATCTTATTACATTATGGACGCTGAAAGTATTCACCCTCGTATACCATTACTGGTATTAAGAATGTTTAGAATTGAGCTAATTCGTTAATAAGGACCTCAAAGAATTTCAGGATTATGGAACAAATTTGTTTATTAAATTCGTTTTTGGTTGGCAACCAGTAATCGTGGCAAAAAAACACTAACTTTCATGACAGCTATAAATAGTTGTACAGAGATGAGAAAAAGGTAAATAGGAGAAATGTAAGCCAATTTCCTCTTTAATTGCTTGGTTTTAGTGACAACAAGAAGAATATAAAAATTATCGCCCAACTCCAATCAGAAAAAAACAGTACGTTTTTTTTTAGTTATCTGCAAATATCTCGTGAAGTTGTTTTGAAAAATGTGTCTCGAAACCTTCACACGTAAAGCTGCACAGGTCCAAAGCTGCTACCCATTGAATGAGACTGGAAGAAATCTCAGTATCGTCTGTCTCCATAGTAATTGCTATCCAAGTTGTTGCTCTTGAGGAATTGCCGGAAATAAGTTGCAAATGCATGGTTGTTCGCAAAGTTGGATTGTATTGTTCGTCAATTTGCTTTAAGTGAGGAACGTAATTATACCAATACTAATGATATCAACCCGCAGGGAAACAGTGAAGAAGTTGTTGCATTGATATAGACAATTTTCTGAGGTTTAATGAAACCAGCAAATCCCATTTGTTGTTTGGTCTCATTTTATACAATAAAAAAATGCAATACATTTATCGACATAATCTACTAAGATATACTGATGTAAGTATATTGTAATGGAACGAACTTGTTCACAATTTGCTCATAAACTTCTAGGAATTTTCACATGGTGTCGCAAAGAGCGGCTAAATCTACAAATAGGTATTAATTAAATGCAGCAACTCGAAAATTTTAACGGACTGCAGAAAAAACAGCAATTCAACTGTTCTGAATGGGCATTAAATTTAATAACAAGCAACACGTCATTTTAGTCCGAATAATCATTCGTAGAGTATTTAACAAGCAAAAAATTACCTTCTATCGCAAAAGAAAAACAACTAACGATGTGTATTTAGTTTTGATGACCTAATTGAAACGACATCAAAAATTTCTAGACCACCGCGATGGTTAATCATGCTGCTATTACAAATTTTAAGTTGTACTGCCAAAAAGTTAAGGAACAATTTGTATTTGTCATAGCGCAAAATGTAATGATCATAACTTTGAAAAATGATTTACACGATATTAGCTCGGGAGATAAATTTAGAAGAGAAAACGACAGTACAAGTTTTGACCTTTAAACTATAACCATGAGCACTAAATATGTTACAGCAGTGTAAAAATGAACCCAAAAAACGAGGGGGTAATCACCGTGGATGTGTTTGTACAACTGCTCGGATGTGGCCTGGATGTGTGTGGATGTGTCTGGATGTGATTTGTAAATTTGGGCATGCGCGCATGTGCATAGCCCACAAAAAAGACTCTCAACTACTAAAACCTGAGCTAAAACCACGCGTTTCACTTCGCATTTTACGTTTGCTGGCTTTTTAATTAAAATTAAATCACAGACAGACTGAACCGTGTAAAAATTACTCAAATTTCTAATGACCACGTATGGGTGTATTTTTGGTATAAGTTACAGGGCGCCAAATAAAAATAGTACTTTAATGTAGAGCGTATATACATTCTTTCAAATATACAGGGTGTTTCCTAAGTAATCTAAAATATTATTTGGGGCGCTTCGTCACCCAATTTTAAGACGAAAAGTTCATATAAACATGTGTGGTAAGTCTTGTCGTTAATGAGATACAGGGTGTTTTATTATTTTATTAGAAGCAACAACATGTGTTAAACATAAAGAAAAAATAGTACATTTCAGAGCATATGTTCAAAATGTCCACCTGCAGCTAAAATGCAAGCATCTGCTCGATGTCTAATTGATTGCCGAATACGTTCGAAGATACCAGGATTGTTACGAATAACATTACAGCCTTGTATGATACGATTTTGAAGATCTTGTACGTTTAATATCGGGGTTGTGTAAATGAGCGATTTCAAATATCCCCACACACAAAAATCCAGAGGATTGTGTCCCGGTGATCTAGGGGGCCACGGGTGTGGAGATCCTCGTCCGATCCAATGGTCTGGAAAAACGTTATTTAAAAACTCGTGTACAATCACTGAAAAATGTGGAGGAGCTCCGTCATGCATGAACCATATGCGCCTTCTAATAATAAGAGGTACATCTTCCATAAGAACTGGAAGTTCATTTTCTAGAAAATTAAGGTATGTCTCACCGGTCAACCGTGCAGGAAGGAAAAATGGTCCTAGTAAATAATCATCGATGATGCCAAGCCAAACATTGACAGAAAATGTTTGTTGAAATCGTTTTACACTTATGGCATGTGGATTTACATCTGCCCATATGTGGTTATTATGAAAATTCATAATGCCATGTCTTGAAAAGTTGGCTTCATCCGTATACAGAATATTGGCAGCAAAATTGGGATTGTTTGCGATTTTATTTAAAATCCATTGGCAATACTGTATGCGAAGCGGATAGTCAGTAGGTAGCAAATGTTGTACACGTTGAACGTGATATGGATACAATAAGTTATCTTTTAAAATATTCCAAACAGTTCTGTTACCAACATTTAGTTCATCAGCAATTTTTCTGGTACTCGTTTCTGGATGTTGATCAATCACTTGAAGAATCTGGTTTTCCAATTGTGGAGTTCTCACACTTCTGGGTCGTCCAATAATATTCTTTGATTTGGCAAAAGTTCCAGTTTCTTGTAAACGAATATGTAGCTTAGTAAACGTATCTGAACATGGTAAACGATTATTTGGATAACGCTGGGCATACATACGTCTAGCCTCTAAGGCATTACCATTCGCTAATCCATACAAAAAGTGCATATTAGCCATTTCAGCATTAGTAAACACAGGCATCGTTCTTAACTTAACACAAAAAGGTCGTATTTATAAAAATTTCTTGTTCGTTTTTTGCGTTGGTTTTTAGGTTTGATACAGTATTTGTCAACGTTACTCCAAAGGCCACTTAGAATAAACATGTTTTTTCGTATAACTTAAAAACCAGTAGCGTCACCAGGAAAAATTAATTTCAAATACACTCAGACCTGATTTATTACAAACAATTCAACACCCTGTACCTCATTAACGACAAGACTTATCACACGTTTATATGAACTTTTCGTCTTAAAATTGAGTGACAAAGCGCCCCATATAATATTTTAGATTACTTAGGAAACACCCTGTATTAAAGAAAAAGTAAACATTGACAATATTCACTTAAAACAGCAACAGTTACAACAAAGGTCTGGAATGCTAGGGCAAATTTTATGAACTTAATGATTTTTTTACTCTCCCTAAAGACAAAAGTGTTCACATAAAAAGATATGTGCGGATTATTCCTGAAAAAAAAAAAACAAATGATTCTCAGAACGTTGTATCTAGAAACTTGCACAATGAAATAATCTTAATTCATTCAAACAACTTGGAAGGATTAGTAAAGCTGTTGTAACAGAAAATACTCTTGAATTTAAAACTAGTTTGGAAACAAGTGAAGATGAAGAAGGAATTGTCTTATGCAGAACGCAGAAGACAAAGATACCAAAAATTTGTCATTGGATGAAGATAAATATAATAGTGCTAGTATTATGCTTGAAAACTATTACAGTCTGGTCTGATAACCGCTGGTATCTGGGTTAGAAATTTAAATCGAAGAAGTGTAGTTCGGAAAATTACAGCAAAATAAATAAAAAATTAATTTTTTATGTTCCAGTAATTTCACAAAGCTCGCAACCTTTTTGTCTGAAAAGGGCAGATAAGCAAAATATATAAAAATATAAATTTTCTGAGGCGAAATGGAGTATTTTTTAGATATACATTCTTCGAAGACAAAGTTCTTTTGAACTATTGCAACATTCTTTTTCTTTACATTTTTTTATTATGTTATGTACGTTTAGGATTTCTTTTTTTGGCATACTTAGACATATATTTTGTAAAAAATGTTTGTGTATTTCCTTTGTCTATGATCTATTATTATTTTACATGTGCAAAAAGTAGTAAAGAGGGAATCTGTAAAGTCTATGAAACTCAAGATATGTAAAAAGTAATTCTTGGGGTTCTCTGTCTAAATAAGTGTGGATTAGCGTGAATAAATCTTAATTTTGTAGGAGGTGTAATGGATGTGGGTGCATATATATGGATATGGGTGGATGTGGATGGATGTACACGTTTGTCCATGGATGTATGTGGATGTGTTTGAGAAAATGGATGAGTTTGTACAATTTTCGGTGTGTGATTTCCCCCTCGGTTGAAATACATATGTTAAACACTTCAATATGGACTGGTTTAAGAATCCAGATTTTTGAATGAGAACAATTTTTCAAGTTGTTTTTCTGCACCGTGGGTTACTTAACCTGTGGCTCAGCATTCCATCAGATTGAAACTGTATAATATTGTTGTAGACCGACCTTGAAACGCTGACATTTAAACCGAATCGCATATGTTTCCCATCAGCGTTAAAGTGGACTTGCAAAATTAATTGCAGATGACACAAAAATGAATCGCTCTGGTTGTGTTAATTTTGAAACGAAAACTGTCACGACTATTTCCAATGCCCCGGCGGTTGTTAATTTGATGTGGCGTCGAGAAAATAATTTATAACTACATAAAAATGTCGAGTTGCACAAATTTTTAGCAGCCTTATTATATAACGACGATTTGACGTCATTTGCCCGTGAAATATTTCTTCCCGTCGCTAAGTCCTTATTCACTGAATAAACATGTCCTTTGAGCGTCTCCTGAGGTTTATTTAAATTTACAATCGGCGTTTTGAAACGGACGACTTTAATGCAAAACACCACAGCAGTTTCCATGTTTTTATCTTATCTGAGTCGTGTATCGTGCAGGAAAGGTAAATAACGTGTGTGTTTGCGTAAATTACACGTCTAGGAAGACACGGACAAGAACAAATTTGTTCGGTTAATTTGGCGTGAATTTTTTAAGCAGACCGGAGCGTAGATGGGTGCATTCAACGGCCGTAATCAAAACAAAATCGAATATCAGTCAGAACCCTAGGTTTCGGTTCATTCTATACGAAATCCTTCTGAAGATAGTGGTAAATCCTACTGGGAAAAAAAAATAGCTAAGGAGCAAGCTTCGTATACAGCTTTTAAGTTATATGTTCGGGAAGCAAGATTTGGAAAAAACAAATTTTGGTGACACCTCCTTATTCCTTTAACGCCGCTATTTTGAATTTTACATAAAAAGTATAGACACAAAAGTTGTAGAAAATGATGTCCCCAATCAGACAAAGGTATTTAATCTTCCTTCTATATCCCCTAGTTTTCGAAATTCACGTGCTAAACATCGAAGAACATTTCACGTAAGTTGAAAAATTAATCGAAAACAAAACAATAATTTCTAGAACAATACGAAGGAGCAAAACATATGTATGTGAAGGTTCTGCAGCAAGATTTTGTCAATGTTTATTAATAACATTTTAGGTGCAGGTGCCAAATCTTCCGTTAATTATAATGTAAATGTRCTGTATACTTTTAAAATTATTGAAAACGATCTAAAATTCGCAGTCAGAAAATTTAAACCAAAGTTCGCAAAGCTATGCTTTTTTGTYAAGTACTGTGTGTCTTGTATGTATCTATCATTAATATACTTATTTAACTTGATTTTAAGGGTGGGGATTTTTCCCGAAAACTGGAAAGTGACAAAAATGTGTCTTGTGTATAAAAAAAGGCGATAAAAGTGATATTACTAATTATATAGGTGTCGATATAGAAGTGAATTTTGCAAGACTATTTGAAAGCATTTTATGTACCTAAATATATTTCTACTCATGTAACTCAGATTAATGAACAACATGGTTTTATAAAGGGCCGATCAACAAGTACCAACTTAGCACATTTCACTCAAATGTCAAATGCACTTGATAAGAAATTACAAGTTGATGTAATTTACACAGATTTAAGCAAAGCATTCGACATAGTCGACCAAAATATGTTGCTTATAAGCTATGAAAATGTAGAATCTGTGATATCCTAATAAAAATGTTCAAATTAATGCTTAGTTGTATAGAAAGCAATATGTTCAGTACAAAATTTACAGATCCTTCCTCTTTGATTGCAATAGTGGTGTTTGTCAAGGATCTAATTTGGGTCCCTTGCTATTGGTAATTTTTATAAACGATGTTATTGAACCCTGTTTTGGATTTTATAATTTGAGATGTGATTTATATGCCGATGATATTAAGTTATTAAGACGTATTTCTGAAGTCGATGACTATAAAATTGCAAGAAAGTTAATTAACAACGTGGATAAGTGCAAAACTATGACGTTTTCACGCGGGATCAACAACTATATAGTATTAATTATAGTATTAATGGTAACATTCTTGAGAGACGTAGCCAGATTGTCGATCTTAGGATTGTTATGGATCCAGCTTTGTCATTTTCACCGCATATTAATTGTATTACATCTGAAAATCTCTGGTTTTACCTATGAAATCATTATATGTAGCTCTTATAAGGTCTAAGCTCGAATATGTTCCGTTGTTTGGAACCCACATTATTCAATACATATAGAATGATTGGACAGAGTTCACATGAGGTGTTGAAGACATGTGGTTTTTCTCACAATCGATTGCTAAACATATTTAATCTTAAGTCTCTGGACAGCAGAAAAACTTATGCCTCACTAGTTTTTCTGTATAAAATAATTAATGGTCAAATTTTATGAATGAGTACGATAAAGTACTTTACAGGACTATGTAGCAACTTAATGGGTTATTTTCCCAACTGAAATTGTTGACCTAGAGTTGATGTTGACATTAAAAGAAAGTATGAAATAAAATAAAAATGAGTAACATGCGGATAAGGAATATTGTGCTGTCATCTTCTAAACACCTGTCACTATCAATGACTCATTTGATATATCAAATTTGTGGTAAAGTGTGTGTACTATGTAATAGTTAAGCACATTATCCTTGTACTAGTGAAGCCAGAGTCCAAGTTCATTAACCTACACACAAAATCTCGGCAAATTTCCAAATTCCTGGACACTTTTTCAACTGTGCCAAAAATGACAGTTGACGTAAATGGCCATTTAAGTATTTCCACAAAAACCACTTATTGTTTGATGGTTGCAATGCAGTTTCTTCGGACATTTAACACTGATCGTTTTCGTATCGACCAGCTGTTTGCAATAAAACACATAATCGTAAACAATGATAGATAACGGCAATTACCATAAAACTAAACGGAACTTAACACATGCAATACCGATAGCGGTACGCCACTGGACAATTAAGGAAGTGTACACAAGAAACGCAAAACACCAGCCCTTATTTTAAACAATTCGGAGAAGTCAAAAACATCGGTTACCTTGGTTTCGTTCCTATCACCGCCGTAGTTACACAAACATAATCCTGCGTAAAAATACACCACCAGCACGAAAAACACAAGACACCCCCAGCAACAAGCTTCCTGATAACAGCTGGTTACTAAAAAGCACGGGAACACCTCCAGGACAACACCGGACACTTGTGAACTCACTAAAAACACGTGGATTTTGAAGCCAGCTGCGAAAACGCTGCGTACACTACCGCGAAATCCCGGTGACTGTAATATCGTAGTGTGCCGTGTCCATCACAGCCATTTGTTAACGGCATGCGTGACGTCAGGAGCGCGGAAGTCAGCTGTTCGCTGCCAACCGACACCCACCGCAAACCCAAGAAAGCGAAAATCACTAGGATCGCGAGGAATTCAAAAAAGCCCCGAGAATTCATCGAATTTGCATAAGCAGAGGAGTTCTTTCTTGTGAATCTTGCATAAAACTTACCGAATCGCTTTCTTCCAAGCTGAAATCCCAGGATAATGCGGGAGAAGCGCTCCTGCTGGAGATGCTGTGCTGATGCTGCGACTGATCGGTGGTGTTTTCCACTGCGTAATCTTCAGGGATGCTCGCAAAAGGTTGTCCTCTGTGCCTGGGGGGAATGGGGGAGACCGGTATGACGGTCCCCTGCGGACAGGGGCCGCCCGACACCACCGTCACATTGAAGCGTCGTCCGGAAGAATTCCCTGGGAAATTAATGGCTAATTAAAATTATTGTCTTTGGAACGGTCCCAATTGCAGATGAAAATGTCTCTGTTACATGTGTGGGATATGTCACATGGGTTTGTTCGGTGCCAAGATAAACTCGTTGGGGTTTTGTGGAATACTTCGATTCGCGATTGTTTTACATCAATGAAGAGTAGTGAACTTGTTTTTGAATGACGCGCAGGGGATGCAATGACGTCACTGATTGCAAAACTGTATTAACACATTCAATTTTCGATAAGGCAGCATTAAATTATCAAATACGCCGAGAATTTGGAATAAACAAGAGGAGCGTTGATAAATCGCATCATCGCCCAAGAAAAAACGAACTTTACTCCATTTTTCTCTATTTTCATAAACTGTCTACGCCTCACATAAATGAGACGGAAAAAATAATTCCGCGTGATGCAATGACCATAGTTTATCAGAAGCTAGTTACGTAAAAAAACAATCCTTTTTTTACCTTGTCGTGGCTGCTTTCGCCACGAACTCTTTTGCGACGACGTTTTTGCTGTTTCTATAACATCACCTAATCACGAAGACTTTTCTACGGCACAGATGATCCAGTACTTCCGCACTTCTCATAGGTACGCCCCGAATTTTCAACAAAATCGCAAATTCTCAAAATCTCGCATTCCCGGCCCAAAAAATGGGTCCGGAACCGAAAAATTGCGCGGCCCGTTCGAACTATCAACTGTCAGCGTTCTAGCCGGGGAAAATCCGCGAAACCGTACGATTTTCCGTGTTAAACTCTAGCCGTAGCTACGGGGTTAACTAAGAAGCTACTGTGGCGCCGTTGTGGCTAGGTCACGTATCAGGCCGCGAGCTACTAGATTTTTTTTTACACCCACGGCCATTGATTTCTGTGCAGTTAGGTCTGGCGCAGCCTTTTGCGCTGTTTTGCGTAAACAATCCGTTTCGCAGCTGATTGCATAAGTGACAATTTGCATAAACCACTTCAGTTTTTCTGTTAAGGATGGCTAAGTTGTTTTGATACACGCGTGGCGTTCTATTTTTAATCGTCACGTGGAAAGCGGGGTGCCAAAAGTATTAAACGTGCCTCCAAATTTTGTCGTTTATTATCAACAGTTTTCCTGGCTKTCSGGGTCATAAATKGTTGCAAACTGTCTTTTTATTGGTTGCATTTGAGAAAATTGACTCATTTTCTTGTAGCAACAAACGCATGTTCAAATTGCCCGCCTCTTTTGTGCAACTCGGGCTCTGTTGCCAAATGGTACGATTTTTCTAAAGTTATGGACTTCCTGCCAATGTAGATAGACCAGAAATTGTTCACTACAAATTACAAATCATATAGAATTCGATATATTTTTCTTTTCAAACGTTTTCACTATCTACCCATATAATAATTAGGTAGAAATCTTCAGCACTATAAATTAACAGATGTGGACGTTTTTCAAGTAAAACAGCCTTTGCAAAATAAAGCGCAACTAGCTCAACCAGCAAGTATGTAAATTAACAAATAGGTACTGAGATAAATGAGGAATTCTCTTATCACAAAATCTTGGTATGCAAAGAACAAATGCAGGCTTATTTAAATCATTATACCCCACAATTCCCTCTAAAGTCCTGTGTGCTTTTTATTCTTTTATATTAAATCAATAAAAATTTGCCTATATTTTGAACCATTTACTGTTTGCATAGAATAATAATTATAATGTTTATACATTCATTTAATAAAAACATAGTTAAACTTCGATTTCTATCTGGCAACGTTGTGCCCGCCCGAGACAGCTGATTTTGACATTTCATCTTTCATCACGCATTTATAGGTTAAGTGTGTTGTTTTCAGCCGCTTCTAACAAGAATCTCAATGAATCTCTCAAAATAACAAAAATCATGACAAAAAAGATGTCGAGTGTAACTAGATCTTTTATGTTAGGTGTTTTAGTCTCCTCTATCCTTTGGGCTATCAGCTTTTTCCTCTGGCAATTCGCAGATGAAGGTCGAAAGCTTGCAAACAAGGCCACTAATCCAAGTAATGCCCTAGCCACATATGTTAATCCAGACAGTGTCATACACAGGTTACAACCTATTTTAAAAGATGGTCATGGTGAGTGTAATTAGTATGTTGCGTAATGTAAGTAACGACGGTGTCTGTAGATGAACTGGGGATGGTGAGGAATGCCGACGAACAAAAAATTAGAGACGAAGGCTACAAACAGCACGCTTTCAACGTCTTGATAAGCAACAGATTGGGCCTACACAGAGAAATACCAGATACACGTAATAAGCTGTGAGTTGCACTGTTTTGTCGAGACAGTGTGTTGTTTTTACTTTATAATGTTTATTAGATGTCAGTCTGTGGTTTATCCCGAAGATTTGCCAACAGCAAGCGTGATAATTTGCTTTTACAATGAGCATCTCAATACTCTCTTAAGAACAGTGCATTCTGTGATAGATAAAACACCTCCCACCGTCCTAAAGGAGGTAATACTCGTAGACGATTACAGCGACATTCCTAAGCTGCATGTTGATATCGCCTCCTATGTAAACAAAAAATTAGGTGATAAGGTAAAATTGTTCAAGACCGAAAAAAGGGAAGGTTTGATCAGAGCTAGACTGTTCGGAGCCAGACAAGCAAAGGGCGATGTTAGTAAGAGAAAATGCTTAATCTGTGGTCGTTAATTAAAAAATTCCAGGTTATTATATTCTTGGATAGCCATGTGGAAGTTAACGTCAACTGGAGCCAGCCATTGCTTGCCAGGATTAAGGAAAATCGAACAAACGTCGTCATGCCCGTTATTGATATTATTAATGCCGATACATTTGCATACAGTGCTAGTCCCTTAGTCAGGGGTGGGTTTAATTGGGGGCTGCATTTTAAGTGGGAGAACTTGCCTACTGGTAAGCAAAAAAAATATTTAAGGTACCAATGCAGTCACAATTTTAATGCTATCATCGGTCAAGAATAGTTTAACTTCTGATGTAGCCCAAGAAAAAATTTTATGGGGAAAGTCTGGAAATTGAGCAGTGTGCTTGGCAAAACACCTTACACATTGGCAGACTTAGACTTTGAAAATTCGTTTTCTATAAAAAATACACTTGATTTGACCAACAAACTTTAAAATTTCAAAATTCCAAATTCTTTATTTCTTTTGATGTAAACAATTTATTTCCTTCCATTCCTGCAAAAGGCCGTGTAATAATTTTATGTGAGCTACTTAATCAGAATTGTAATTTTCCTGTTTTGTCTGTAATAAATGCAAAATTCTTTGTTAGCTAACTATTTATTGTTGAGTGTATTTACATTGCCACACTGGACAACTTAAATTCATTATATTTATACCATAAATCATCAAAATTAAATTATTTTTGAAATTTTAGAAATGTATAAAATTATTAGTGAACAAAATTTGGCTATTCTAAATGATTATTGTTATTTCAACTGTCTAATTATAAATTATTTATTTGATCTAAATGTGTTGCTGGCATGTAGGTTGCTTTTTGGTTCGGAGTTAAGTTGCTTGTCTCTATATTTTTTGACCAAGTCAAAATATTGTGAACATTTTTTTAAATTATTCTGGTACTTAATTTAATTTTTATTTTATTTCTAATTTTAATTTTTTAAAGAAGAAATAATTAAAACACTTAGTGTCAGTTTATTTGCATATCTGAAATTATTTGTAATGGAAACAAGCACTTCATCTACGTCTGTTGTAAAATATTTGACCCTATTTAGTTTCTTAACAAAGAATTCTGGATCACCAGGTACTTTAGCAAAAGATGAAGACTTCATCAAGCCAATAAAATCTCCAACGATGGCAGGTGGTTTATTTGCCATGGACCGCAAGTATTTCCACGAATTAGGAGAATACGATGCTGGAATGAACATCTGGGGAGGAGAGAACCTCGAAATATCGTTTCGAGTACGTCAAGACCTAAATCTCCTTCAAAATCTAACAATATATTTTTCTCTCAGATATGGATGTGTGGAGGTAGCCTAACCTTAGTCCCATGCAGTCGAGTAGGTCATGTTTTTAGACATAGACGTCCCTATGGCTCTCCCGACAACCAAGACACCATGCTGCATAATTCTTTGAGGGTAGCCTACGTCTGGCTCGATAACTACAAGGTAACCACCTCCTTGCCTTAAAATTCCGCTTGAACAATCCATTTCAGGATTATTTTCTCCAACAACGACCTGACGCAAAGAAAATCAAATTCGGCGACATCAACTCGAGGATACAGCTCAGGAACGAGCTGAAATGCAAGGATTTTCAATGGTACCTCGACAACGTATACCCCGAGCTCATGCTACCCACAGATAACGAAGAAAGACTCAAAAAGAAGTGGGCTGCTTTGGAAAAGGACAAGTTTCAGCCGTGGCATTTGAGGAAACGCAACTACTTGGATCAGTATCAAATCAGGCTCACGAATTCGAGTTTGTGCCTTCAGAGCAAGAAGGATGTCAAGACGAAGGGAAGTTTGGTTGTTTTGAGGCCGTGTTTGAGGACCAAGAATCAGGTTAGTACGAAGATTCTTGTGGAGAGTGCGCTGATGTATTAGTTTTTGGCAGATCTGGTACGAGACGGACAAGCATGAGCTGGTTTTATCGCAGCTACTGTGTCTTCAGGCGAGCAAGCCGAATCCGTACTTGTATAAGTGTCACGAGATGGGAGGAGATCAGGAATGGACGCATAAGGGGGAGGTTAGTGCATAAACACAGTTTTATAGATTTTTGACAAAAGATATTGAAAAAGTGGATAATTACTGTCACTATGTTTCTAAAATATTTCTGGTTGCAGATTTGGAAAGTACTCCTTGAAATTTTTTTTGAGAGAAACTAAATTGTGCCTGTGGCTATGTTTGAAGTAGACATGCTAAGATCTTTTCTACTTTCACATAATTTTTTTCGGGTACTTTATCGAAAGAACATTTTTGATTGACCTTTGCAAATTGTTTTTATTTTCGAAAATTTCAAGTGACATGAAATTTTTGAAGTGTTGGCTATCCAATGCTGTATTTTTTAGGGGGGAAGGGTGACGCTTGAATTTTTTCGAATGAATGGCAATTTGTGAAGGTCAATCAAAAATTATTATAAAATTACTATAATTATTGTCTTGTGCTGTTTATGCTACCGACAAATTGACGACATTCAGAATGAAGCTGTGCATATAATGAGAGATTATACAAATATTCTGCAGATGAACAAAGGAGATACATATACCTTGTTTTGTCATGGTGAATTATATCATCTATTTGCACACAACACACATTCAGTGCCAAATAATTTCATTTTTACAATCTTTTGCAACACTAAAATGTCTACTGACTTGTCTAATACTTATTATTAGATTATGATAAGGAATTTCTTAGAATACAATCACTAGTCATATTTTTATCTTGTTTTAAGCTTATAAGGTATAGATGAAGTTCTAAAGGTAATAATTTGCAGAAATATTAATAAGAAGGCTTATATTTAAATTAAATCCTTACATGATTTGTATAAAACACAATAAAAGCATTCTGCATAATTATTGCAGTAGGAAATAATAATTCTTGTAAATCATTGATGATTCATGTCAAAGCATGAAAAACATTAACATAACTATGAATTTTAATTAATTTTATATACATTTCGAAACTGGAACTGCTAAAAAGTGGAAGACCCAAAATTATTACAGAAGGGGGTTGTAAAATTTGCAWACCAGTAAGACCTAAATTGAGAGAATCGGGTTTGCATTTTTACACTGTACTTATGCTTCATTTAACATGGGCCAAATCAAAATTGTCTTAAGACAATCAAAGATTGGTCAAGAATCATTTTAGAGATGAATGTGCAAGAAAACAAGTCATCAGGATCAAAAATGAAGCCTTTTATTATTGACTTAAATCAGTATCCAAATGATTTTTTGCTCTTTTACTTTCATGCTGCAAAAGTAGTCAAATGTCTCTGTAGTATTTCTTCATCAGTCTTTTATGTATGAAATCAAAACATTTCCTGGTATTATTGGACAAGTCAACATTGTGTTTTTCTTTGTTCTGCAGAGCAATACTCCAATATACAATATGGCAGCAGGAACATGTCTCGGTGTAAAGCGAAATCAAACGGACACTCTCCTCACGATGCGACTATGTTCCGAACCCGTATTCAGCACATGGGATCTGCTAAAGACATAAGTCAATGCACGTAAATTATTTTGTTAGCGTGTCGCTAGTTGTGAATCAGGTTGATATTTTTATTTGGTTTTAGAATATTTTATATACTTTTTTTTTGTAAACCTTAATAAGATGTTTATGGTAAGACTGATTTCGAATATTTATGTTAACTTTTATGTACTATTCTGAACTGTTATTGTATATTTGGGGGTTTTTGTAATAGAAATGAACTTGAAAAAACTAAGAATTTGTCTCATTAGCAACAAAGCGATAATTTGTGCTCCCAGTGATCGTCAAGATTTACTGGATGTAATATAAGCAAAAGGGATATGGGGTAAGTAAAACTTTGTACATTATTAAAAAGTTCATGCCAAAAGTAATTGTTAGATCTTCTCTATTTAATCTTCATCTTTCTATTTCTATTTGGCAGCATGTTTAAAAAAAACATGTCTCAAAAAATACCACTGTACCAAAGCTTACTTGAAATGTTGTATACTATTAAATAATTGATGTGCAGTACATTTTTAGTAAAATGTTAATACATATTAAAGGGTAAGTGATGGTATACATTTTTTTGTAGAAAAACGACAGAGGGACATTTATAATATATGCAAAAAAGGATATACGAGGAGTGCAAAAAAGTTATGACATTTTTAATCCGTGTCAATCTATTTAAATATTTCAAATCCTTGGCTAAAAAAACCCCGTATATCCTGTATTCAATGTTTAGAACAACCTTATCAATAAAAAATTATATGATATCAATAAATATCACAAGTTAACTTCTCTCCTGAAATGAAATTCAGCGGTTTTAAAAGTAAGAATTCTATCCAAGTAATAATATACAGGGTCGCTACAAAGTATGGAACCAGCAAGATATTTCAGGTTCTGTTCGACCGATTTTTCTGAAATTATGCATGGGCCTATAGGTACTTAAAATGCATTTTCTGGAATTTTTTCAACTGAGTGACTGCTCTCGTTGCCGAGATATGGGTGCAAGTTGCATTTTTAAGGATAGATATTTTTTCCTGATTTCAAAAATATATCACACTTGTGCAATTTATTGCTTCTGAATTGAGAAAAGTGTAAATGCAACAATTGAGCCTGACAAAGAACGAAAAGAATGAAAACAAGTTTCTTTATCGCTAAAATGTACAAAAAATCCACATATTCCCATTTTTCCTTGATTGGTGATAATTTTGGTCTAGTTTGATCAATATATTGCGAATCGGGTACCCTAAAAGTAAAAAAAAACAATTCCGTGAAAAATGCAGTATTTTTTCAGATTTACATTACAGAACATGCTCAAAATGTTCCTCATTTACTTCCTGGCAGTAATGCAGCCTTGAATAAAAGTTTTCTAATGTTCTTTGTAGCATATTAGTAGGTAAGTTCTAAATTTCTGCCTTAATTTGTCCTTTTAAATCTTCTGCATTGTATGGCCGATCAGCATAAATACGATTTTTCAGATACCCCCACAAGAAAAATCAAGCGGCGTCAGATCAGGGGAACGTTATGGTCATTCTATCGCTCCGCGCCTACAAATCCATCTGTCTTGAAATATCGCATTCAAATATCCACGAACGTTGACTGCAAAATGGGGCGATGCACCATCTTGCTGAAACCATATCTATTCAGAAAGACGCGCAGCATTTTCKCGATTAGKGAACAGGCGAATAAGTTCTAGTATAATGTGTTCGCGCAAGAGCTGTAAATACTTGACCGCAATCGGACTTCCATCGATGAAATAAGGCCCAATAATGTGCTCACCGATAATACCACACCAGACATTGACTTTCTGAGAGTGTCTGAGTGTGTGGACTTGTTCCATCCAATGTGGATTCGTGTCCGACCAATATTTGCAATTATGTCTATTCACATTACCATTGAGGCAAAAAGTTGCTTCATCAGAAAACATAATCAAATTTAAACTTCATCTATCACGTTTCGTAAAATTATGTCCTACGATCATTCAAAATATTTACTGACTAAAGAAGGTAATCATGTATTGCTTCAACAAATGCTTAGTGGTACAAATGTTTTTAATTTTTGGAATTTCTAGCGCTTGCCGCAACCACGAATTGAAAAATTTGACAGTAAAAAATATCAAAGATTCTGGAAGTAAGTATACAATTCTCATTGAAATACCTACCTATTCATATTTCTGGTAGTGCTTCGGTCTCGGTGCTACGAGACCGAGACTTGCGTGGTCTTGGTCTCGGTCTCGGAAATGCATGGATTCTTTGGTCTCGGTCTCGGTTTTGGCCTACTTAGTCTCGGCCTTGTGACGAGAGTCTCGGGTTTCTGATAAGTAACTATCTTGAGATATATCTTCTACAGCTACGCGTTGGTGGTTACGGGTGATTAAGCTTGGTATTTCGGTATTTTTCCTCTGTAACTTTTTCTTTTAAAATAACAGTGCAGCACACCAAATACATTTGTAAGCCGTATTAAAATTATATGCGATAAATATATTTGTGTTGGCATAAGTATGTCAAAATGACCATTATTTATGAGATTCCTATTACATTTTTATATACAGTGATTTAAAAAGTATATGCTTTTCTATATATTAATTAATTTGAGATTTTTTTTATAAATAGTGGTATCAAGTTGATCATGCAAGTAACTAAACTTTGCTATCCGCTCCATCACACTTAGTCATAATTGACAACAAAATGCATACAACTTAATGTATTGCGCTATAGCCTTCATAGTAAACTGGTGAGCATAACTATAGCCCCACCCAAAATTTTGGGTGTATCTACCATAAACTTTACGTAAATTAATTATGCGTTTGGGAACTCAGAATACAAGATAAAAGAACGCTAAAAATAATTTTTACACCAATTGCATACAATTTTTTTATTTATTCAAAAATATTCCATAAATCATGGGTGCATAACTATAGCCCCTATAATACATAACTTTAATAATATTTACTTATCGATAATTTAATAATGGGTTTCTTTACCATTTTTTCTAATTAACTCGAAAACTCTAGAACGCATACTGTTAACGAAGTTTACGAGTATTTCAGGCTCCAAATTTCTCCAAACTTCCTCTAAAGAATATTTCAATTCGTTAACGGTAGCATATTGCTTGTTGTCTTGGTATAGCCGCCGAACTACGACTCCCCAAAGGTTTTCGATGGGATTCATATCCGGGGAGCATGCAGGCCATTCCAACAAATCAATATTTTCATCCCTAAAAAATGCCATCGCCTCTCTGCTCACGTGTATTCGCGCATTATCTTGCTGGAATATGAATCGATTTTGGTTGTTCTCGTTTAAAAATGGCAATAAGCGGCTTTCCAGGACATCAAGGTACTCTCTTGTATTCATCCGTGTTGTCGGAAAAGCCAAATTCAAAGTTCCTCCTTTGGTAAAAGCTCCCCACACCATGAGAGTGCCTCCACCAAAATTTCGTTTACTAAGAAATTTAGGCTCTTTACGCAGATCTCTCCAGTAAGAATTAAAACCATCTGGACCATCTAGACGGAACTTTTTTTCGTCGGAAAAAATTACCTGAAAGATGTTTGGAGTCTAGGAAAAATTCGGAAAGAAATACAAATTAAATTAAAATTACATGGTCCCAGATTCGGTCCATATTCCGCCGAGCAAATTCTACTCTTTGAATTATGTGGCGCGGGAGAAGCCTTGGTGCTTTTTTCAACTTCTGTCGCACAATATGCTCACTTCCACGTATGATTCTGCCTACAGTCCATCGTGAAACATTTGCTCCACATTCTTCACCGATTCGTTTACAGCTTTTTAAGCTGTTACTTGCAGTAGAGACAATTCTTCTTGCCGTCCTAGGTGAAACTTTCTTTTTTGGACCTCCTGTTTTATGTGTCCCATACTCTCCAGGGTTTCTTAGATAATTTGTAACAACTTTACGCGAGCGGTTAATTCTTCTGGAAATTTCTCGTCGACTTAGACCTTCGTCTTGGAAAGCCAAAATTTTACCCTTCTCAATCTCCGATAAGTAGGATCCGCGGGGCATTTTGCACTAATTGATACAATTTGTGACTTTAATACTGTCAAATAGTGGCATTTGTTTATGTTGACAACAAAAATCAAAGCCACCCAAATATTATTTTTTGCGGAAAATAACGGAAAGACAGTAGGGGCTATAGTTATGCACCCATGATTTATGCAATATTGTTGAATAAATAATATAAATTGTTTGCAATTGGTGTAAAATTTATTTTTTAGCGTTCTATTACCTTGTATTCTGAGTTCCCAAACGCATAATTAATTCACGTAAAGTTTATGGTAGATACAGCCAAAATTTGGGGTGGGGCTATAGTTATGCTCACCAGTTTATTTATGTACCTACGCAAGATGGCTTGTTGATTTCGTAGTAATTATAATAGTTGATTTGACTGTATTACTGTATTTTATTAATCATTTGTCAGGCCAAAATATTAAATTGAATCTAACAATGCTTTTTGTGCAATTAAAACCAAGTGCGCTGTACCTGAAATCAAAATTTAGTTACCTACTTCCATCATACAATTATAATTATTTAGAAGAAACTGATATTAATTCTTACCCTTCACTTTTGTCTTGTCTGGTTTATTTCTTGTAAAATACTTTCTTACGTCGCCGAATATAAAAACCAATGTTTTTTAAGAATCGTAGAAAAATATGTTAAAAAAATATTGTCTAGCACTATTCTGATATAGGTATCTACTTACACAAACATGATTATTTTATCACATCTTCGCATATAACTTTTACTACGATCTACAAACGTATAGGTTAGTTAAAGGTACTTTTTTAATAAAGTAATAGGGGTTAATACTAAAATCATCATATACGCGGTATTGCCATTGGCCATTGGTTATAAAAATTACTAATTACAAATTACAATACACTATGATACATTGATGCTCTCTGCCACGCCACTGTGGGCTATGGAACGCCGATATAGCATTTATTAACAATTTTTTTCGTGTAACTATTTTAAACATTCATTAATGCTTCTTGAATTTACATTAAACCATTTTTTGTTCATTCTGCAAACTAAACCAAATAAAAATGTTTAATGAATTATTTTGTTAGTTTGATAAAAACGTTGTGCTTACATTTCGAAACAAACAATTATTTTTGTCATTTTTATTCAAGTAACATTTTTATTCACCAAACATAAATCAAAGCATCGCCTTCCCTGCCAGTTATTACGTTTGTTGATTCCTATTCTTGCAAAAGCTTTTAGTGTTGCGTGAATTTTGGCACAATATGTAGTTATACGGTAAATAAATTCGCTGTTTTTGAGGATATTGCATAGACGTGCAGGTAATATTTTATAATATGCTTTTAAGCCATTTCTGAAAATTTGCTTTTTCTATAGCCTAGTACTTGACTAGTAGTTGACTGTTCCTGTAAACATGTAAAATCTTTCAGATAAAAACTCACTATATAATCTGCAGAGCTTTACCGTTTATTATTTTATTACTTCTTGAATTAAAACACTACTAAAATTATGTAAGTAATAGAATTATGTAAATAATTAAATTATATTGTGCTAATTTAGTGACCTAAAATAATGGGTAAGAATATGATAATTATTTTATTTACATTTAAAAGTGTCAAGTTTGAAATAATCGTCTCTAGTGTAAACAATTTAATCCCACCTTTTATACATGTATTTGTGTAAAAAAAACGAGACTCTCGAAGTCTCGTATGTTCAGTCTCGGTCTCGTATGGGTCTCGGGTACTTTAATCCCGGTCCCGTCAGAAACACTAATTTCTGGAAATTTTTATGAGACTTCTAAAAAAATATATGAACCTTAGTCCACTAAATATGGAACAAATTAACTCAAGATTTTTAATTGATTATCAAAATGAACAGTGTAGTAGGCAAATTTTTCAATGTTGTGGATTAATGTGTTGGGTTAGAGTAAGAGCAATCTTTCACGCATTTTCAACAAGTCTAAGGCCCTTCCGAAAGATGCAAGATTTTCCCAAGAACACGTATGCTGTATTCCCGTACTTCCTTGATCTCGAAATCCAACCGAACTTGTACGCGCGTCCTCCCGTCCTGATCTTCACGAGGGAGCGACGTCGAGACCAGGAATTGCTTTTAATTGATTTCCGATAAAAGGTTTCCGCGTTTAACATAATAGCGGTAAAGTGTTGACATCTTTTCGGCGAGAATGGCGACAGATGCGGTGAAGAGACGGGCGACAGTCGCAGATATCGGTTGCACAATGATGCCATCAAATGCAAGGGACGTGGATGTTGACGGGTCGACAAACAAGTGAACTATCTCTTGGTGGCTGGTGCATATTCGTTTGCACGCGCGAGGATTGTAAGGTTGAGATATGGTGTTTTTTTTTCAATCAGCGAGAAATAAATAAAATCTCGCCAATAACAATTTAAACTATCTGGACCACCAAGATGATTTTTTTTTTCAGAAGGGATAATCTGAATTTTTTTTTAAATATCTTGGTTTAGTTCGAGGTTTAATTGTAAAACGAGTTGTTTTATGGTGAGAAAAAAGTCTCGGGCACTTTCTCAGTTTTCGGCGTACAATGCGTTCACTTTTCTTCAGAACGCTCCCTACCCAGCTTTTGGTCTGGAGGGGGGGCAAAGCAGGAACGTCCTGTAGAGTATAATTCAACATAAATAGAAATAATAAATGTTTATAGGATATAGGTACTTAAGTGATTAATGACGTATTTATTCCATGAATAATCTTCGTGGATATTCTGCAAAGCGACTTAAACCATCTTCTGTGAAATAAAGACCCAAATTATTTAGATCATTTCTATGTATACTGATCATACAAAACCCATTTATTACTAATTCCGTTATTGATGAACTCAGTTAGGTGAGGCGCATTCAGTTGCATCGCTCTCGCGTTTAACAAAAAATGATTTGATACATTTTATTTGGGAGAATAAAGATCCTTGATCCACATAATAAATAATGATATCATTCGAAGTACCAAAGGAACATAAATTTTACCTTAAAAGTTCTACTAATAGGAGCACGATTTCTGATTCAGAATTAACACATATCAAAGACAACATACCGGGTTTTAATTCGTGCTGATAATGCTTTTAAAGGATTCCTAAAACTAATATTAAATAAATTGACTTTCATAAACGTGAGTTCGGATGAATTTTTAATTTTTCTTTGTTCTTTTAAAGCTATATCCGCCCTAAGACAACGATTCGTAACAACAAGAATGTTGCACGCACATGGCATTGATTAAGCTTGGAAATCATTTGACAGCGACTTATGAGAGAAGGTAATTTGCAAGGGTCAAATATAAGTTCTGGATGAAAATTGTGAAATACACTTGCCTATAAATTTTACTGTATTTACAATTTTGTAAATAAGACCATTTTTAGGTGTACACACATAATTAACCAGCTAACTATATGGAAAATTGGAAGGGCCCAAGGTTGGCAACCCAGGTCTAGGGGGGGGGGCAGCGGCCCCCTTCGGTACGCCCATGGCCATATTGTTCAGGGTTTCCAAATAATGTGCGACAACTTTACGAGACCTATTAATTCTTTGAGCATTTTTTCGGCGACTAAAATGCCAAAAAGCCAAGATTTTATCTTTTTCCATGTAACTCAGATACCTTCTACGAGGCATTTTTTTAAACAATTGTTACAACACAGTGACAGTTAATAATAATAACAAAATATTTATAAATATATTTTTGACGTTCGATCACAGTTACCTAGAAGTGGCGCACGCAAATTTTAGAAATTATCCCATGAAATTATGGAAATTATTAATAAATTACTTGAAACAGTTCAGTTCCTATTATTATTACTTATTTTACCCTTCTTGTAAGTTACATTAAATTACGTTTGCATTTGGTCAAGGTGGGGCTATAATTATTCTCCCCAGTGTATTATTTCTGTGATGGTTTAAGATTCACCTATATCACCAGTTCTAATACACACCCTTGTCGCATTTTTAAGAAATACTGTTCGTAACCAAAAACTAATAATTTTAGGCAATTAGTTATAGTTACTTATAGAGAAAAATAGCAAGATATATTCCGAATGAACGTAAATTTACTAAAAATCAACATACAAACATTGCTGCTCTTTACGAGGGTGAATGCTTCCAGCGTCTATACTATCAAAAGAATATTGTTATAAGAACGTTGTTTGTTATAGCACAATGAATTTAAGAGGAAAGTTAAAAAAATGTTATCTTATTTCAGCGCTAGTGAGAAATGGTCATTAAATTCTTAGTCAGCACAAAGTAAATTTAAGTTGAGTTTATGTTCGGAAAAATAGAGAGGATATTAGAGAGTAGAGTACACATAAGAACGTATAATAATTTTATGATAAAGTACATTTAGAAAATGAAGGTGTTTATAAAATTATTAGTTCTTGCAGCAAGTGTTACATAGGTCAGACTTTATTTATATACTTTTCTTTAATAATGAGTTGTATTTTAATATTAAACAATAGCGACTGACGCACTTTCAAAACATTGATAAAACGTTTTCAGCATTTAAAAAAGATATTTTTAGTTTTCCTCTTGCTAAAATACAGACACCATATGTTTGATAACATGATATTTTAATTCGTTTGTTTTCCAAACCCTAAACTTAATTTATGCTATTTATGGTTTTAAGTCGATTTGGTTGATAATTTAATGCGCTTTCATATACACTTGTCAGTAATATAGCAATTACATTTTTTTTAACAAATCTATGATAAACATCAACGAAAGGTTAAATTGAGATACGCAAGTTGTACCTCCCCACTGGGTTTTGATCCAGTACAACCCCTAAGTAATGAAATTCTAGAATAATATCAATCTTTGTTTAGTTGATTCTGACATGCAGATCTCTATGGTGCATTCTTTTTGGTGATTTCAATATCATCAGCTTCGTTTTCTTGTCGGAGACGATTGGCTTCTGGGATTCTGCAAAATTGCAGGCTTCCGACACTGAGTACAGAATATTTTCTTTTAAAGTTTTCCGAAGTTTTTTTTTATAATGACTATGTTATAAGCGTACACAATTATGTCAATATTTTCTTCATTATAGGAGTCGAGAAATTTGTCTAATATATAGTTCCATAGTGTCGACCTAAGGGCAGAGCCCTGTGAACAGTTCTTGGTGCATTTTTTGTCCGTTGTAATAGTGCCGTATTTGTAAACTACTTCTCTGTCTGTTAGTTAAACAGCTTTTAACTGTTTTAATTAAGTATGACTCGATATCCTTGTCTGCTAGTGACTTTGTGACTGCAGGGAACCAAACATTAAGCTCCAATGATGTCGAAGAATGTTGTGCTTGGTGGAGTGAAAGTTTAAAAATGTCTGGTATAATC
Organism: Rhyzopertha dominica; assembly: GCA_025024175.1. Lineage (NCBI taxonomy): Eukaryota > Metazoa > Arthropoda > Insecta > Coleoptera > Bostrichidae > Rhyzopertha > Rhyzopertha dominica. The sequence continues at coordinate 3,633,042 of QCXZ01000001.1, read as the reverse complement.
TGGTACGAACCAGGGTGTTAAAAACAGTATTTACTCTTTATATATATATTGCTTTATGTATCTTTCAGTTTGGACTGATATGAAAAACATAGGTCATTTTACAATGTTGTAGAATTATCAACAAATGAATAAAAACCAGTATTAATATGGACAGAACCTGCTTTGATAACGCTATTCGTCTTTGATTTAGGAAAAGGGACTTTAGTGCCTTTCGCTTTTTTGGAGAAATGTATGTATTTAAATTCAATTTAAGAATAGAAAATCCATTTCTTATGGAAAGCAAAAAAAAGTACTTGTTAATTTCACGAGCTATAAGTGCGACAGACAGACGGACAAGGAGCGGAAAGTAGCGGCTTTTCTGCATAAATGAAGTGGAATTGGTTTTCATAAACTATAACATGAAGGATTAACTAGCAAAAAAACATTTGTTGAAGATATTTTGCTGTGAAGTTTGTAATATCTACAGAAAGAAACTGGTTATTCTATACTTTTGTTCTTGGCATTTTTATAAACTGATTTGCTCTATGTCCAGTTAGTAGTGTAGGTCTTGCAGTTTTTTGAAGATTTAAACATAGTAAAGCTGTTTTACATTCTGCTGTCGCACGATACATGTATATGTACTATTTAAAACCTTATGTAGGAAATACCAGTAGTTTCATCAAAAATTCTTCACACTTTATCGATATTATAAAAGGTTTAAGTATTTCAGATGGTGATATTTTGGTTAGTTTTGACGTGGTTTCTTTATTTACGAAAGTACCCATTCCTGAAACGATAGATATCATCAAATCCAAGCTTAATAGCGATCCCTTAGGTGACACGATAGCCAGATTATCCGAACATTGTTTAAAATCTACTTATTTCTTATGGAACGATAATTTTTATGAACAAAAATCAGGTTGTGCAATGGGTTCACCTCTAAGTCCTGTAGTAGCCAATTTGTTTATGGAAAATTTTGAACATGTAGCGATAAACAGTTTTCAGCTTAAACCAAAATGTTGGTATAGGTACGTAGATGACACTTTTGTTACTTAGCCCCACGGTATAGAAGAGCTGGGTAGGTTTCTAAATCATTTGAACAGTCGAAATCCCGACATAAAATTTACTATGGAATTAGAAAGCAATGGTAGTTTACCTTTCTTGGATGTCAAAATTTACAGAACAAACACTGGACAGTTAGGACACAAGGTTTACAGAAAAACAACACACACAGACAGATATTTACATGCCACATCTCACCACCCTCCTTCTCAAAAGAATAGTCTTATTAGGACGTTATTTGTTAGAGCACAAAGGATATCAGACGAAAGTTCTGTACAAAAAGAAATATATTATCTTAAATCAGCGCTAATGAGAAATGGTTATAGTAGTAAGAATATTTGGTCAGTTTTTAATAAAAGTGCTCATCCAAATCAAGTAAATTCTCAGCCACGACAAAGTAAATTGAAGTTGAGTTTACCTTATGTACAAGGCCTTTCGGAAAAATTAAAGAGGATGCTTAGAAAACATGATATTTTAGTTGTTGATAGTACATATAATAATTTAGATAAAATTTTAAGTTCTACTAAAGATAAAGTACATTTAGAGAGTGAAGGTGTTTACAAAATTACTTGTTCTTGCGGAAAGTGTTACATAGGTCAAACAAAAAGAAAAGTAGGTACGCGTTTGAAAGAACACATACGTGCTACTAGGTTGCAACAGATAGATAAATCTTCCGTAGCTGAACAATCATATTTGACTAGACACAAGATTGATTTTGATAAAACACAAATTTTACATAGAGAAAAATATTATCACAAACGTCTAATAAAAGAAGCTATAGAAATTTGTAGGAATACTAATAATTTTAATAGGGATTGTGGAAATTATGAGTTAGGTGACATTTGGAAGGCTATTTTGTAGTTATCTTTTATCAAGTAGTTCGTGTATATCTAGTAGGTAGGTAGTTCCTTTTTCATCGTTAGGTTCCTTTTTTATCAGGTTGGCACGTTGTTTCTATGACGTCTCGCATCCTTGGTGATTTGTTTATTTACTTTCAAAATTTTGTTTGAACTTGTGTCATGCAAATTTTGAGGTTCTTCGTCTTTGACAAAGATTACAGGTGTAATCGAAACGTCAGACTATTAATTTTTTGTCAGTGTTTTCAAGAGACAGCGATCTATCCGACAAAATATTATCTTATTATATGTACTTGAATTATTCAAGTTTTAGACATCTACCTAACAAAATAATATATGCCATGTATGTATAAGCCATTTCTATCACTAAAATAACAAATGATTGAATGATTTTTATTTGAAAAGCCAACCAGATATTTTCATAGAGTTGTAATTTGTATCAAAACTTCTGGGACAAACATCACAATCGTTGTTATCTCTAAATAATTCACACGACAATCGACCTTCCCCGATAACTACCCCATCTTCCTGGTTCGCCCTCATTACCGAAAAAAAAACGATAATAATCACCGGCAGGTCGAAAGAGCGACCGACGCCTTCCAATGGCGCCGCCGTCCTTCGACGTCTTCGGCCAATGGCGTCGCGGCGCCTCAACCCGACGTCCTCTGACCGGCTACCCTTTTAATCCCCTGCGTGGGTGTGGGCGTGGTTAAATGGTCACGTGTACTGGATATCAGGGCAAGCTTTTATGATATGTGGCTCGTGTAAGGGTATCTACTGCGCTAGATGGTTGTGGAACTGTAATAAGTGAGTTGGTTGGTGTAGTGAAGAGATTTGGAAGAAGAGAACTTTAGAAACACATTTGGCATTAAGGTAATCTTTTTGTGCTTTATAATTTGTCTTAATCTTGAAGAAGATAGTCGGTCTTCAGATATTCAAGTCAAGGAAACATACTCCCAGGGTGAAACATTGTTGACTGTACCCTTGGAATGTTTCACGAAAAAAAAATAAATTTGTGAAACATTCCAAGTATGTGCATATTAAACAACTGTAGAATATGAGGGTTCTGTCCTACACACAAAAACACAGCTGGTAAATGAAAGATATATTTCTAAAAATTGCAATAAAATCGTTCAATATAATCCCTTTGCATATCCAAAACACGTTTCCATCGCTTCGGCAGTAATGAAATCTCGTGAAATACGCCATAGTGCCAAGAAGTTTCAGCATTTGCAAGGCATATGCTGTTGCAGGGCTTTTATCCTTCCAAGTCAATAAATCGGACTTCACGAAATTCTCGTTTCCACTGGACGAACAGAATGAAATCTGAAGACCTCATGTCAGGGCTACACGTGGGATGTGGGAGAATTTCACAGCAGTTCTTTATGCGATCAAACGTAGTGCAAGATGATTACGATGCTGTCTTTCATATCTCGCCTAGACTTTTGGAATTATTTTTTAAATTTTCTACAAAGGAGACAAATACATTTGTCATTTGATGTTTGTCTATTGTTTGTTTGTCCATGCGGTCTTCTTCCATTATTGTAGCCACAATAGCAGCAAAAGTGTTGTCGGTCTCCAACTTCTGTGGTCTTCTTTAACACTAGCCGAATGCTCTAGCATGCTTACTCCATTAAGTTACTATTGAACTATCCACATACAACTCCTGGCAAGCTTTTTGTATGGCGCCGTAGATTTTGGCAATCGTTTATCGAGCATTATTTGAATTTTGATATACGCACATTAATCCGCTACAGTACCATTGCACTAAATTACCCCGATTTGAGAATTTTTAATACATAAACGGAGTGAACTACCCTCACTCTATATACAGGGTGATTTTTTGAAAACTTCACACCTTAAATAACTTTAAATAGAGGAAAAATTTAAAATTTTGCAAAAACAGGTAAACTTTTGTTTGCAGGGGGACAACTTTTGAGATAAGTTTTTAATGGATAGCGCTTACCCTCTTAGCGGGGTAGATACCCCTTCAAAAATTTTAAATGAAACTACCCATCTTACGATACAGCATTTAAAAGCTTATTACACAAGGAGTCTTGCCATGTAATTAGTTTTACTATTTTTTACCCCTTGACGGGGTAGTGGGTCAAAAAGTGCATTGTAGCAAGTGGCTTATAAAATGGAATATTTTGGACTTTTTTCAACAAAATTTATTGTCTTGCAGTTACAATAAAAATTGTCCTTACTTAAGCCTAAAAAAACTTGTTAAAAAATAATTGTTACACCTAAGCAAAATGCCAAAAATACTTAAAATTTTCTTTCGACATCACTTGATATTGCAACCCGACAGTTTATACTGAATTGGCTAAATAATTATCTACTTTGTGTTTCCAATTTTTTGTTTCAACTTTTTGGCTACTTCTTTGGCACGACCATCTTTTTGTTCACATTCCTTTTTATAAATCGCGTGAAATTTTAAAGTGAGAGTCCAAGTGATAATGGTTTGTTCAACTGCCGAAAGGGTAGAAATAATTTTTATTTACGGTGCTGAGCATAGCTGTGCTCGTGCGTCAGCAAGGGTGTTTAATGAACGGCACCCCATAAAAATGTTGACGCTAGGTACATTCTCGATCTCGTGCAGAAATTTCAAAACACTGGATCTGTAGTAAACAAAAAAAGGGCAGGGAATAGAGTCGTTGATGAAATGGCCCAACTTGAAGTACTTGGTCATTTTGCAATGGATCCAACTAGCTCTTTGCGTAACATTTCTACAGCCACTGGACTTTCTTATTCATCTGTAAAGAAAGTTACAAAACTGCACGAATTCCATCCCTATAAGATGAAAACTCTCCAGGAACTCGGCGAAGACTGCAATTTTGAGAAATTATGACAGAAAAGATTATAGTAAATCCAAATCTAACAAAAAATATCTGCTTCAGTGATGAATGCATATTTTTCTTTAAACGGCTCTGTAAATAAACATAACGTCAGGTACTGGAGTGACGAAAATCCTTATAAATTTTCGAGAAGGTCATACACAAGTTCCTCAGAAGCTCAACGTCTGGGGTGGAATACTTGGCAACGCAATTGTAGGTCCAATTTTCATTGACGGGACGCTAAATGAAGGAATGTATTTAGAATTACTTGATAACGTTATTGATCCTTTAATCACAGAGCAATTAGAAAACCAACGTGACCCTGAAGGAAATCCAATGTTGGATGAATACGAATTGTTTTACCAACATGATGGAGCCCCACCGCATTTCGCCATTAATGTGCGAAATTGGTTAAATCATAGATTTCCTCTTCACTGGATTGGTAGGCGTGGAACAATTGAATGGCCGCCACGATCACCCGATTTGACTGCTTTAGATTTCTTTCTAAGGGGTCATTTAAAATCTGTGGTTTACAAAACACAACCTACTAGCCTGGACGATCTGCGAGAAAGAATTATTAACGAGTGCAGGAGGATTCCACCTGAAACTTTCCGAAAAGTGCAGCAGGAGTTCGAGAACCGTCTGTATTATTGTATGGAAAGAGGTGGTGCACATTTTGAGAATCTATTGTAAGGTTTGAATTTCTATGGTTTTGTTCACACTGTTTTTGGAGTTACAAATAAATAATTTTTCTTTTTCGTGGACATGGACTTTCTAAAAAATTACATGATAAATACTTTAATGTTAATAATAATGTCAAAAGAAAATTTTCAGTATTCTGGGAGTTTTTTTAAGTGTCATATTTTTTACAAGTTGTTTGTTTAAATTTTGGGTTCTCGTAAGGACAAATTTTATTTCCGCTCTAAAATAAAATACATTTTGTTGAAAAGAGTCCAAAACATTCAATTTAATAAGCAACCTGTTTCGTAGGCACTATTAATCTATTACCCCGTCAATAAGTTAAACGTGGTAAAACTAATTACATGGCCAGACTCTTTGTGAAATAAGCTTTCAAATGATGTATCACAAGATGGATAGTTCCATTTAAAATTTTTAAAGGGGTGTCTACCTTGCTCAGAGAGTAAGCGCTATCCATTAAAAACTTATCTCAAAAGTTTACCTGTTTTTGCAAGTTTTTAATTGTTGCTATACTTAAAGTTATTTAAGGTGTGAAGTTTTCAAAAAATCACCCTGTATAGCTAAGTGATGTCCCAATGATAGACTTTCATAATTTGACAGCACTTGTTTTTTCACCATCGCTAGCTTGATATGCGCAGGCAAGTAGTTGTTAAGTATATACAATATTTACTTAACACGTTCTAAGTGTTGTAAAACGTATACAAACTGTTTGATGTGTGGGAAAGCTTGTGCCAAATCGAGATTTTGCTACGTTCGTCCTTTTTCAGCATTTGTAGCAATTAATAGGATTGAGAAAAACAGGTTGAACAGATTCTGTAAAACTGAAGTTGAATGATAGGTAGCAGAAAACCACTGTACCTGTTCCATTTTCATTCAAAAAACGATTTTGTTACTCGTATACAATTTTCTCGTTGGTCGCAAAATAAGAAATCAAAATCCAAATTTTTTTGCCCATTTCGTTTTCTGAGAAGCTATCTTTACGAAAGACGGAAATATTCATATTCACAAKTTACAACCTTATTCATAATTTGGTGAAAATCCTCATGTCACAAAAGAAGACTGAAGGGTGGTAAATATTCTATTTAAACCTGTAAAATTATCTATTTCTAGAAAATATTTCACCAAAAACTCGCGATAAACTTTGAATCAGATTTCAATAAGTTTATTATGAACTTAGAAATAATACGGATAATTTTAACTGTCGTCACTCGCATCTGTTTTAAACAAATAATTTAGTTCACACATTGTGAATTAGTTAATTTTTTCCGATTGCAAGGTACCTAATATGTATGGTTTGCCCAAAATCAATGATACTAATGTCCTATAATGTCCTATCTATAGTCAAGACGATTGGAACTCCTTGTTACAGATTGGCTACCTTTTTTTGCTAACTATTTAAAACCTTATGTAGCTTCACAAGAATTCTTCAGACTTTATTAACGTTATCAAAGGTTTAAGTATATCAGAAGCTGATCAAATCCAAACATAATAGAGATCCCCTATAGCCAAATTATGTGATCACTGTTTAAAATCAACTTATTTCTTATGGAACGGTAATTTCTATGAACAAAAATCTGGTTGTGCAATGGGTTCACCTCTAACTACTATAGTGGCCAATATGTTTATGGAAAATTTTGAACAGGTAGCGATCAACAGTTTTCAGTTCAAGCCAAAATGTTGGTATAGGTATGTAGATGATACTTTTGTTATCTGGCCCCAATGTATAGAAGAGTCAGGTAGGTTTCTAAATCATTTGAACAGTCAAAATCCTGACATAAAATTTATTGCGAAATTAGAAAGCAATGGCAGTTTACCTGTCTTGGATATCCAGATTTATAGAGCAAACATTGGATAGTTAGGACACAAGATTTACGGAAAACCAACACAAACACACACCCAGACGAAAGTTCCTTACAAAAAGAATATCATCCTAAATCAGCGTGAGTGAGAAATGGTTAAGCAATAAGAATTATTGGTCAATTTTTTATAAATGTGCTCGTCTAAATCAAGTAAATTTTTGGAAAAATTAAAGAGGATACTTAAAAAGCGTATAGTATATGAATACATTACTTTGGTAGTTAGTTTGATATTGTTAGCTAAAATATTCTCTTACCCTACAAAATGATACAAGAACAAAATTGACGAAAGATAAATGCCTTTATTGAAACTTTTTTCGGTTTGAGGAAAGGAAAACCAACTTTATTCCTAGATGGAATTAGTTTTAGACGTTTTGATAACTACCCACACTTGCTCGCGTCATTTTTGCCAACGTGGCTTCTTCCACTTTTACCGTGGCAACTTTCCTTTTTAAATATAGTTTAAACTGCAATCTGAATGTATAATGTGTGCCAACATCCGGTGTAGGGGTGTGGGTGTTGTGATTCGAATTCACCCATGTGTGATAAAGTCATGTGGTGTGGACGGGTCACATATGGCCGAATAAACCAAAGCATGTTATAAATTACCTTATAATTATCTGTAATTATTGAGAGGTTGCGACCACGCAATCAAATAAACACGAGCATATTTAGATGATGTTATCAATAAATGGTGTTTATCTACAAAATCTACATCAAATAATGTTTGATCCTCATTATGCAAAGAATGCAGAAAAAATTTTAATGGAAAAACAAATAAAAAAAAATGTTGTTTTTAAATGAAGAAGAGCAAGTAGGAAAATTGCTGATAAAACTGTTATTATATATTATTGTATATAAATCGGCTATTCTATACTTTTTTCTAATCCTATGTACATACAAGTTATAAAGTTTACTCAGATAGAACAATGATTATTAGGTGTTGTTATATCAGTCAGCATATTTGCAACGACTGTATTCTCCTTGATCTATTTTTTATGCAATAACCAATAGTCATCGTTCCAACATTAGCTGTTGAATAAGCGTCAGAGTTTGAAGGATTATAACAATAACCGTCCTGTACTGGGATCTGCAAATTTGAATTTATAATGCACCGATAGCAGGGGTGAAAAAAAACGTGTCGCCTTGCTACGCAAATCTAAATTTAATCGAGCACAGCGTGGCATGATGCAGATGACTCTTAACACAAAAAAAGTGCAACCATAATCGTTTAATACAAAGGAATGTATCTAGTATCTTGAAATAATAATACATAATAATAACTAGAGTACGTTGCGGATTTTTTTTACCATATAAGAGCGAATAATACTACTACTTCTACATGATTACGTATGTAGATACACCATGTTGTAGCACTGTACCCTCGTCATTTATATAAGTTTAGTGAGAATTACTGCAGGTGTTAAATCAGAAAAGAGTTTGGACATATGTACGAATCGGACAGTGATTGATCAAGCTATTTCAATCAATAACAGAACGTTACCTAACTCAAAGCAAAATTTCTGGCTTAACAAATATTGTAAGTTATGTCAAAATAATTTCTTTTAGTTTTCACAACGCTATGTAGCATTTATCATTTGATAACCACACAATACTTCGGTGCACTGATTTAAAAGAATGTACTTTGTCATTTAAAATTTTGTTTACACATTTCCAAAACTTCCGGATGATTCAAGTATGTTTGGACTCAGTGTGATAACTGATTAAAGAGGAATATTTATACTATACTTTCCAAACAAGTAGTTTAAAAAAATATTGTCGAAGGCAATCGGTAGAATCAAGCTCAGTTATTGAGATTTTGATAAGTCAATGAAACAAAGATGAAAAGTGGCAGTACAAGAATGAAAATAATGACAAGAAATGAATGCAACTGATTAATAAAGTAAAGAAAATTAATGAAATTGTGGTCATCATAAACGTACAAAATGTTAACTGCTCAATGAACTCTATAATGAAACTGTGATGTAATTATGTATTCTTGCAAATAATGTTTTTTTATTCGATACTACTAGTAAAGTAGTATGCCAAAAAGCTGTCTAAATCGTCCCTATTACTATATTACAGTACAACGCAACCAGGTCAAAAACGAAGCACAATTTTTATCCATTTTAGTCACTTCGAATGGAGGAAAGCAACCAAATGACATCCAAGAACGAAATACTATGCAAAGTTTGTGGGGATAAAGCTTCTGGAAAACATTATGGAGTGGCTAGTTGCGACGGATGCAGAGGCTTCTTCAAAAGAAGCATAAGAAGGTAGAAGCCTCCTCCAAAAATTATTCTTAAAACAATACCTCGATGTGTTTGTTTACAGGAACCTGGAATACGTCTGCAAGGAAAATGGACAATGTGTGGTTGACGTTACCAGAAGGAACCAGTGCCAAGCGTGCAGGTTCAGAAAATGCCTGCAAGTCAATATGAAAAGAGATGGTGAGTACATCCTTATACTATGGCAGAATTAGAGTGGGAGTAACAAAATGTTAAGGCCCATTATTTGATCCAAGACCCAAAAAACGTATTTTAATAACGAACTTCTTACGACAAAAAATATTATTTTGGATTGATGTTTCTACCAATAGATAGCTTTAACTGAATATGAACATGATTAAAATTTCAGCTTGTTATCTGCTATAGTTTTCGTATTTCTTTTATCTCTTAGCCTAGAATTACTGGTAGGTATTTAGTAGTACTCGTATATTAAGTAACAAGAACAGAAAGGAGAGTTTACTCCTTATTGTTCGCGGTGCTTATGCTATTTTTTGTACGACCATTATATGAATACAAAGGTGTCAACTTAGAAAATATCCAGAAAATTTTAAAATTATAGCCACCAAACAATGTAGGTTTTGTCGTTACCATGGATACGTTTGTAAATTTATTTTTAAACGTCAAACGAAAATATTTCGGATATTGAAGAGGTCTGTGGTATAGGATATTCTTCAGTGATTCCCGAAATATAACGTAGCGAGAAGACGTATAATATGCGAGAATTAGAATGATGGCATTCCGCAAGAGAATAAATATTGGACATACCAAAGAAGAAATGAAAAATTTTTAATAGAAGCACCACATGAAACATTCCTGATTCATAAGGTCCGTTAATATTTCTTAGTAGTAAAAGCTTAAATTCGATTTCTAAACATTGATTGTAGGAGGGAAGACCTGTACAATATACGCATTCAAAATATCGACAATTGTAATTCATATATAATAGTAAAAATTCAGTATACCAAAACGTTTGTGCAACGCTCATTTACTGATACAAATATGGAAGATGAAGAAGTTCATTATTTAAAACATATAATAAAACATAACTTACATTACTCAAACGTAGCACAATGCGATTTTTGTTGCTTCACTAGTTCAGCATCACCAACACTTGAAAACAAAACGTTAATTCAAAACATCGTTTTACCCGCACGCACGGTCACTAATTATTGTCGTCGGTGATATTAAATGAAAACAACGCAGCATTAAAAGACACCGCACCGGTCACGAAAATGGACTGGTCCTGTTTTTTCTGTGGCAACGCACGATTAATGCATACGGGTATGAACCAAAAAGTCGTAATTGATTGACAGGTACAATTCATCATTATTTTCGTGGTTTTTACATTCCGATGTACCTAATATGTTTTTAATTATAAAAGTTTTCGCAATAGAAATAGTTAATTTGTAACTTAGCTGGTCTTTTTTATGCACAGAAATGCAACAAACGCTCGTCTTAAAACTCCATAGGTGTAAAATCAGGAGAACGCGTTGGCTAAATATCAATTTTACTATACATAATTAAATAGGTGTTTCATTACTGTATAATATTTATAAATGTCGTATTTATAAATAAATAATTAAGGTTTATATATTTGACTAGAATATATTGGCGTCACTTTAGACCATTACAAGTGGATTGAACTGACAATGATTTTCGGCTTCGTATAAAATTCCGTTTTTATTCAGCCAATTGACAATTTCTTGCTCTTCCCAAGGTGAGTGGTGAGTCATTTGATGCATTGTCTAAAATAATAACATTTGATTCAAATCATCGTGAGTGCCTGATACAAATGTTATAAAAAATACAAACTTTGGGAAAGCAAGAGGAGTCAGTTTTGACACTAGTCAAAAAAAAATATCTAGACTTCAAAGTTATGTAGTTGCAGGAAGTCACCAACATTATCATTGAATATGGCACAAATTATTTCAAATGGACGAGAATTTCATTTAAAACTGTATAATTTTGGTGTTTTGTTGCAAAACTGCAATATTTTTACATTATTCAAACTAGTACAGTGCTTATTAAATAATAAATTATTGGTTAAGAAGGATTTTTTCGTAACTAATGAGTGTTCTTATATTTTTGAAATAGTTTGAGGTGTTTCTGAGCTCTAACCACTAAAGATCTCCCAGTTTCCCTAACATAAATTGCAGTACAATTATTGCAAGAAAAACTGTAAGCATCAGAAAGATTTAAGGGGTGAATTTTTGGTTTGTTATGGACTAATTTCGATCTTAAGCTACCTGCAGTTGAAAAAGGAATATGAATTCCATGAGACTAAACCAATAAACCTAAGTTCTGTTAAGTATTCAAAGTATAATTTTTCTATTAATAATATTTTAGGTTTTGCTGGCCAGGTCTCAGTTAGCCTGTCTAAATTATCTTCTTCTCATGGATTAAACACTGCTTTTTCTACCGTAGGCAGTGGGTTTTTCAGTTATGTCCGTAATAAAGACCAAATTTCAGTTTTAATTGAATCATGCATTTGTAGGTTTTCTTGCCAATGATTGCGATTCGATTTATGTTCGATAAGCAGGTAGATTTTTTGAATCGGAGATAAGGAACATTTAAAACAATTTCAAAAGCATAAAAATACATTATAAAAACAAATTTTTCGTTATCTAACCATTTATTGCGAAATTAAACACACGGCCAAGCTAGACAATTTCAATTTATTACACTTGTCCAACAAATCGTCAAAATTAAATTATGTAAAAATCTTAGAAGTTTATAACATTATTAGTGAGCTAAATTTTACGATTCTAAATAGTACGTTTGTTTTGCTGACATGTATGTTGCTTTTTGGTTGAGATCAAGTTTGCGTGTTTCTATATTTTTGACGAAGTCAAAATATCTATAAAAGTTACCTTTTTTCTTTGTTACCACTAGTATTACCTATAAACTTGTACTAAGAATATCCGCTAAAAGTGTTGCAGAAAATATTCCCTTGCTTCGAAACTGTGCAAAATACGGAGTTTTTATAAGAGTGAAGAAAAGAAGATAATGAGTAAGCACTTCTCGATAAAGTATCTTTGAACTGTATTACCTAGAGGTGGTAATGCATTTCAAAGATTTAAAAGAATTCCAGTGGATGAGGGTGGTTTTAATCCTCCCACAATTTGTTTTGGGTTGCTTTAGGCATTGATTTTTGAACTCCTCTTACGGACACCTTGCATAAACATGTACGTCGTTTAGACTTAAGAACACAAAGTCTTTCATTTTGACTTCCTCCGCCATTTGCACTGCTTTAAAATTCCGGTTGCATGCGTCCGCGGGCCCGGAGTCAGGTAGCAAAAGTCAACCCATCAAATATTCAGCGGTCGGTAATGATGATTATATTGCATGAGGCCAGACCGGGCTGACATATTGACGGGTCATGTAGGGGGTGAAGTCTCGGAGCGAGGGTACCCCGTTACATAAACAGCACAGGTGGCTGGATTCACACAGCTCTTGTGTAACACGGATACGTCATTAATATCGTTTACGGGGAGGCCCATTGTTCGGAAGACATCCCGAGTGAACCGTAATTATCGTCCAAGGAGGAAAAGTACGACACTTGGAAAAAAAAAGTTTGTCGTCTTTTCTTTGAGGTTGTTTGTTGATTCGTTGTGTTCATTGGATACATCTATATGCAGATAGTTGACGTCCTTAGATAGTATAGTCAACTGATGCTTTTCTTTGAATAAAAGTTTTGGAAAAATCACGACTTTATTTTGGGGTGTAAATGTACACCTGGACCAAACTCAAATGGAACAAGCAAATTACAGTAGAAGGCACTACCGGAGATGTACTGCATAATATAAATATCGAGATAATACCTGTTTTAAACCAACCCCACAAGCAAAAATCTTGTGGTGTTAGATCTGGACTTCTCGGAGGGCAACTAATTGAACCCCCGCGACCAATCCGACGCTCTGGAAACATTTCATCCAAGTGTTGTTTGACCATACGAGTGAAATGTGTAGCTCCATCACGCTGATAGTACATTCGCATTCTTACGTTTACAGGGACATTCTCTAGCAATCCTGTCAACTCATTTATTAAAAAATTAAGGTAGTGTTCTACTGTGAGGCGATTCTCCATGATAACAAGGTCAATTAAATACCCAGCAATCATACCACAATAATCATCTCAAATCAAATTGTACAACTATTTTGCATAACCAAAAAAGACGTTATTTTGCTTGTATCTTATTTAAATGCAGGTGCAGTCATGTTTAAATGTAGAACCACTGGCAGTAAAAATCTACCTTAGAAGCGTCTTTCTCAGTTGATAATAATTGATGACATATTTTGTTTTGTCAGTAAAATTACAACGCTGTACCTTGTGCAATTTTTTCAAATAGTTTCTCATTAGAAATGTTTGGTGTTTTCAGTGTAGATCCTCTAATGGGTTATGAATTGCTATTTTAAAACCTGGCGCTTGTGCCCTAATCCACAGACAGAAGTAACTTGCTTACATCTCAACAATCACCAAAAGAGGAAACAGCTTCAAGTTATGTCAAATAACATAATTCTTAAACATAACTTCTCGCCAAAATACCTTGGAGTGACCCTAGATACGTCTCTAACGTACAAGAAACATCTAGAAAACGCCAGTAAAAAATTACAGACTAGAAATAACAGTCTGCATAAACATGCTGGTACAAGTTGGGGTGCAAATGCAAATGTACTCCGTACTTCTGCAACTGCCTTGCTTTATAGCAGTGCTGAGTACTGCTGTCTTGTTTTGAAAAACAGTCATCACACAGGAAAAATTGACACTCAGTTAAATACTGCAATGCGACTAATCGCTGGAACAATTAAGTCAACTCTATTACCTTGGCTTCCCATTCTATCAAACATTGCTCCTCCGGAGATTCGTAGACAGTTTGCTACAAATAAAGCTTGGCAAAAATATCAATCAGCTCCTAATGAGTTTCTGATTTACCGAGATCAGCAAGAGTTACCTACAACTCGGCTAACTTCTAGAAAACCTCTGTGGACAGAAGCTTTCCTTCGTGCTCCTTATACATTGAAGATGGATGGTGTTCTGCTTGGCAACTTAAGAAACATGATATATTCAATCAGCAGCTTATAGATGATCCTACGGAAGAGGTAGCAGGAACTGACCTCCCAAGAAGGTCTTGGGTCACTCTGAATCGCCTTCGCACTGGTCATGGATAATGCAAGTTTTTTCTTAATAAATAGGATTCATCTATCAACCTTTCTTGTGAATGTGGAGATCCCCTCCAAACAATTGGACATATGGTCAACAGATGCCCCGTACAGCATGGCCTGGTGGTTTTGCGTCTATCCATCGTGTTGATGAAGGTGTTAAAGACTGGCTTAAGACAATAGAGATCTGATTGGAGTTTTCTGTGGTTTTCTTCAATACTCTATCCAGAATAAATACATACATGTATGTATCTTTTATGGATAAAGCGCAAATGCGAGAGCTCTTATCGTTGAATATTATTAATGATTTTCATAAGAATATATATATAATGGGTTAACTACAAGGGGAGAAAATTTGTTCCTTATTCATATTATTAATTTGGCTACTCCCTATGAATGTTTAACCCCTCAACTTTGGGACAACCGTCAGGTTGTGGAAGTGCCTCCAAGTGATTAAGTAAATATTTGCTTTGCATTGAGTGCGATGAACGCCATTTGAGTGGTGGAAATCACAAGGTGAAGTAAACAGTTTGATGTAGGGTGTTGTTTTTCCATCCCTATCTTTATCGTTCGTTCTCTAATGGTGTCAGTGCCTTTGTTAATTTACTTGAACCAAAAAGAATAAATCTTTGATTTAGTCCTTGAAGAAGAAAATTATCTTTTATCAATGTGTTTTAGTTGAGCACTTTAGAAACAAGCATAAGATTCAATGTGGATTTCGCGAAATTATTCTTGTTTAATAAGCCTCGACAAGTTTACCTCACTATATTTTATTGTTAGGTATAGTGCTTTCGGCTAATAAGCCATCGTCAGTACAAAATTACAAAAGTAAGAAAGTACGACGTTTTCTTATTAAAAAAATGAACTAAGAATCTGAACAAGCAATCATCAGTAAAAATGGAAAGCAACTTTCAAACCAGCAACATAAAAATTAGCGTTGAAATAAAAAAATTACAATGAGACAAATGAAACTGCTAGAATCATTATCCAATTTTGGTCGTTTAAAACTGATATTTCTTAATAGTTTAATTATGTTGATCTATTACAAAAATGCAAACTTTTCAAATCGTCCGAAGCGGAAGTATGTTTAAATGATAATAAAGGATTCGATAACTAAAAATTTGAAGTTACAATATCTGTATTTTTATGCTTATTAAGTTGTTTTGTAAGAAAGGATCTTCCCGTATGTGCAATATAAACATAGTTACAGTCGTTACATCTTTATTATGGACAAGCGGGAGCAGAACGAGAAGAATAGTATATATAAAAAATGCAATATTTATATTATAAGATGAAAAATTTAGACTTGACCAGTAAACCTATAGGGGTATCAAATTTCGAATCTCCGTTAGCTAAGAAGTTAAATACTTCATTTGAGTAACCATTTTTGCCTAAAATCACCATGCAATTTCCTTTGTCAGCTTTTATAATAATATAATAAATCAATACATTTTTTAGTATTAAAATGTAATATTTTTTGTTGAATTTCGAAAACATATTAAAGTAGTAAACGATTTTGTAATATTGAGTTTATACATGGTTAAATAAATACTGGACGTGTAAAAAAAAACCCACGAAAATGAAAGCGTGTTGCTCATGCACTAAAATTTCAGCTGTTCAGCACGAAAGAGCTCCGCGCGCACAGCATCAGTCGAATCTTCACTACCCTCTGAACTTTGGCACCAGGCTGAGAACCCTACAAGGTTCCAGTTTCTTCTCAGGCATTCCCTTGCATCTTCAACCACCAGCACCAATTATAGATGCATCTGGACTACGTGCATCCCCAATGCATGGTCCCTACATCCATCATGGGATACTGTACCCTGGGATTGTGGGGAAAACCTCAATTCCAAACACGATTGGTAAGACCTCAATTTAACTAATAGATTTTCCACTTCACACGTCTTTTTGAAGGCTCTTTGACTTCTGGATTTGCCCATAAAGGCTTCCCATCGACCAGCAGACCGTTGCTCAACATAAAAGAGGATGAAGTCAGTAGCTCGGAGGAGACAGCGAAGAAAATGGAATGTAGTGAGGCCACCAGAATGAGCGACGATTTGAAAAGTCGTTTGGAGGTGCCTCTGCTATCTGAGGTACCTCGACCAAGTGGAAGACCGATGGAGATCCCGTACTTGTCGTTGTTTCCAGCAGAAAACGTTTACGAATCAGCTGCAAAATTGCTCTTCATCGCCATCAAATGGGCGAGAACGATACCGTCCTTTTTGCAAGTGAGTATTTATTAATTTATAGAAGCACAAAGAGGACGAACCTAAAACAGTGCTTACAACTGATTCAATAATGAAATTAACATAGTATAGAATAAACCACACTGCAAAACAGAAACTATTAAAATGTCAAATTAACACCTAATTTATGATTATAACATTATGTAAGAAGTAAACTATCAAAGTACGAAAGAAAAATAATTTATTGGTGAAGCATGAATATACAGAACCACTAAATATATCACCTTCAAGTGATGGATTAGTTAGCCTGCTTAATGAATTGTAGGACTTTATACTTCTAAGAAGGGGGGAGTTTGCAAATGCACTAGTGAAATGTACTGGTACATAAAACAAATTACGAGACTTAGTGTTATACACAGAAGGCAACGATATATTCAGCATACTCAAAATAACTGTCGAGTCCACTGCACCATTACAAATGCTGTGCAGATAACGGAGATCTGCAAACCTTCGTCGCTGCTCCTGAGGCAGCATGCGAAAGTGTTCACGAATGAGATCGGTACTCTGCAGATCCAGACGAAGTTTATAAGCGACATATCTAAGGAATTTGTTATGAATCCTTTCAAGGCTATTAATGTGCACAATATATTGGGGATTCCAAATAACCATAGTTTGCAGTTGTCTATAGAAGAAACAAAACGATATATTTTTAATCATCAGCATACATTAAGAATTTGAATGTTTGAAACAATTAGAAACGTCATTTATATAGATATTAAACAACAAAGGACCTAGATGTGATCATTGAGGAACACCTGAAGTTATTTCTACTTGATCAGAATTAACCCTATCAATCTTCACAAACTGACTCCTGTCATACAAATACGATTCAAACCGCATAAAAAGAGAATCACATACACCAATGTCTTCCAATTTTGTCAAACGCTTTTCTGAAATCAGTGTAAATGCTATCAGCCTGTTGCTGATCGTCACTTTTTCATAAAATGCCAAACGGTCGACTTAAAGCTAAAAGGTTTGTTAATAAAGTTGATGTTTAGTTCCGGTATAACCGAAAGTCCAGTAACACTTTATGGTCGAAAAGCTAGAAAGCCAACTTTCAGATTCCAAATATTCGTAGTTTTCATAAAATTTTAATAAGCCTTGTATACCTCTTGACAGACCGCATTATCTTTGCTACTCTTCTTTCCGGGAAATTAATCTTTTTCAGTTCGAGTCTCAAGATAGTATGCTAATATTTTTTTTGTATCTTCAGTTATCCTACAGAGACCAATCAATACTCTTAGAAGAAAGCTGGAACGAGCTCTTCGTGCTGACTTCCGCCCAATGGGCATTGCCAGTGGACGAAGGTAACACCAACCAGTCGAGTTAATATATGTCCCCAATGATTTTGATTTAGCTCTCCTAATTGGTAATGCGATGGCACCCACTTCTCGTCATAACGCCCTGGAAGAAGACGCCAGAAGACTGAGGGAAATCATAACGAGATTAACCTTGTTGAGAGTGGACCACACAGAGTATGCGTGTTTGAAAGCCCTGGTCTTGTTCAAAGCAGGTGAGCTCTACATTATTTTAACTAACGATGGCGTACTCATAATTTTGTTCTTCCAGAATGCCGAGGATTGTGTGAACCTAGCCACGTGGAGCTTTTGCAAGATCAGACCCACGTGATGCTGCACGAGTATTGCAACCAAAGGCAGAGCTCCCACAAAGGAAGATTTGGGAAGCTGTTGTTGACCCTGCCGGCAATACAGTCAGTTACAAGAAGAGGACTGGAGGAATTGCTTTTTAGACAAACTGTTGGCGATGTCACAATAGATAGGCTATTGGGAGACCTGTCAAAAGCTACTCATATGTAAATTAATGTGAACTTGTTGTTTCGATGTGATTTATGGCAAGTCTCGATTACGTAGCTATTATAACATGTGTGAACTAATATACACTGTACATAAACACCATTAACATGCTTTCTTCTTGTTGCTTGCTTTAGGATGTTTCCTGTTATTAAACAGAAGGGTCTACCATTAAGCTAAGCCTAAAAGAATGAATTATTATATATACTTATTAAAGAACAGCAAAGCGTTTTGTATCCTGAAAATAGTTGAATAAAACATATAGTGATGAGGGTGATAACCATCACTCATGATGTAACAGTTAATTTCATGAGCTCATGAGGCTCTTCTCCAAAACGAAATTATCATATCAACCTGTCATTATCACTAACGCTTGTGCATTTTATCACAATAAAATTCCGTTGTTGATGAGCTTTTGTGTGTGGAATCTTCACAAATAATATATCACCTCTATCTGAAATAGCATCAGTTGTTCTTAGTTAACTCAATACAAATCTACCAATCTACAAATTTTTATTAATAAATACACTTCAACGCAAGCTTCTAAAACAAAGCATAGAAACTATAAAGAATCTACAACTAATACTAAAAAAACGGATCTATAGCAATTAAAATTTCCGAAAACATATTATTTAACATTATGGATGCTGAAAGCATTGGCTCTAAAGGATTTCATTGAAAAAACGAGCTTTCTCAACCAATTAGTATTTTTGTAACGCTGCAGAAATAAAAACGTTGTACTAAATTTCCTTTAATTAGGGAACGCATACACGACACACATAGACAACTTGGTTTTTTAGATGAAGATATAAACACAACATTGCGAATTCTGCCCCAAAAGTATTTTATAATAATAATAAATGCATTTATTCTGCATACATACAAAAATTGAGGGGTAAAGAATCCGTCAGCTCTGTTCTTCCTTCCAACCAAATATACGAGGGCAAAAATTAACAAACACGCCGATTACAGAGTATTAGGTACTTGAAAAAAAGGAAGTAGTTGGTGCTAACAAATAAATAACTAAAGTACTAGCTATAATAAGGTTTGAAGTTGCATTGACCACCGAGCAAAAGCTCACGAACATAACGTAACGAGTTTATATTATACTGATGTAAGAGATTTATAATTTTAGGGACAGAAACCACATTAATGGGCCTTACATTTAGATCATGTACAGTGCAGGTCCATATACAACATCACAGTAGTTTAGAAACGACAAAACTAAAGAATTACATAAGGTTACCTTAGACTGGAAGTTCAATATATTGCGACTATTATTAACAACTTCAAATTTGATATGGATCTTCTAACAGTACAATTGACATGTGATGTAAATTTTAAGGCGATGTCAATGAATACTCCAAGGTATTTAACTAAATTTACAGGTAATAGCTTTGTATCATTAAGTGTTATGTCTAACTGAGAAAGACATCGTTGTCTAATTTGTTTAGGGCCGAACACAATAACTTGCGACTTTGAAGGGTTTAGTGTTAAGCAATATTTAGTCGATAAAGATGATAATGATCCTAAGTCTGAGGTTATGAATTTATATGATTCAGTAATATCAGCTTCCTTACAAGAATAATATATCTTCGTATCGTTCGCATAAGAATGACTTTTACAATATTTCAGACACGATGAAAACGATGATGTGTATATAGAAAATAATAAGAGACCCAATATGGATCCTTGCGGCATGCCGCTTACACACTTAATTGGAAGAGAAAAAGAATTATTGTATTTTACTACCTGTTGACGAGCCATTCGCAAATAATCATTCATTAGTGATAGAGCCTTTTGGTCAATTCCGATGTTGTGACATAAGATCATAATTTATTCTGTCGAACGCTTTCGAATAATCTAAGAGAACTAGTGTTGTGGTGCATTTAATGTCAGTTGCTTTGATTATATACATTTTTGTTATGTTGGAACAAAAATACTGAACACCAGGAAGACAATAGTAAGCAGATTGTAAACCCAAAGAGGCATTTTTCTTCTACTAGTCATATTATTGTTGGTGAGAGGAGTGTGGAGGTTTTGCTGAAAACATTTGAAGGTCATCCTCTTTATTTTTGTTGAGAAATAAAAAGTGATTCGAAATCTCGCGGTCCGGTAAAAATTTGTAATGAAAACAAATTTAAATGCATGCGTTTTATACAAAATAATAGAATATTTCAATAATGTAAATTCCACCACAAATTTTTTCACATAAATATTTTAGGCATTGTCATAATTGTATGTTGTACTTGTTCAGATATACATGTTGTTTGTTGTATATTTTTTGTTTTAACTAAATGTATTTTTTGTACAAAATGTAGTCAAATAAGTCTATCTATTTATCTATCTATCTATAAATTTTAATGACATAGCCATAAATCTTAAACTTGTTGAGATTATTACA